>APFE030183960.1:54796-73888 GCA_000404065.3 Pinus taeda
TTCTTCATTATCATGATAATTCAAATTTATATTTAATTGTATGAAGATACATTTTACAACAAAATATGGGGAATACATTGTAGTGGACTTTAGATTACTGAAGCATTAGATTTAAAATTAAACAATCCTAGATCCACCTTAACTCTGGATATTTCAAGCATTAAGAGGGATAAAATCTCTCAAGATGCAAACCCATTTTTGAGTGAAAAGAGATTGAATCTCTCTCGGCACTTGGTAGCTCTGGAGCTAAGATGGATCTAAGTTGGTTTACTTATTAATTGTAATTAATTATAATTATAATTATTAATTTTATATTCCATATTATATTATATTATATTTATAAATGAAATGACTTTTTGATTGAAATCTGACAATAGAATTTCTAGCAAGTTTGTGATTTGTTATTGTTTAAAATACACTTTTGAATGCATAAATGGATTTTGCATCTTGAAAAAGACGTGAGGCACTTGATCTTTGCAAATCAAACAACTTAAACTTATGATTTTTTAACTTGCTGGACTGGATCTGTTTCTTCAACTTGTCCTGACGATGAACCACACTAGTTGGTTCGAAACGCGTCGATAAAGGTCTTTCTATATGTGATTTACGCCGAAATACTTCTTATAACTTAAACATATGATTTTTAAAAATTTGTAGTGGATTTTGAATGAAAATTACCAAAAAAATGCTTTAAAAAACCATTTCGTCTATTAATTAATTTGTTGGTGAAAATGAACTACCCTACATTAACCTCCGGGGTTTTTTATTAATCTTAATTGATTTAAAAAAAATATATATTATTAATTACGATTTTTTTAAATTTTAATTAAATTAAAATTAATAAAAATGCACTGATTATAAACTTATTAACCATTAATTTTATTCGTTGGATTGATTGTATAAATGCCTTTTCAAAAAAATGTTATGCCCATGGTTTGGTTATAGTCAATGGTTTTGTACTTTATATTTAATCTATTTTATTATTCTTTTTTGTTATATTTTATTTTATAAATTAAGATGACCCATATACATATTGTAGGTGGATTATTGATATTCATTTATATTTTATATTTATATATGTTTTAATTTGAATATCAATTAAAACATAAGCCGAGATTTAAATTTTTTCCCCTTACATGTTGATATACAATCTTAAATTATGGATACACATATCCCTTATAACATCTCCGTTATATAGGGTTGTACACAATCTTTTGGCCCAATTAAAAAATAAAATTAATCAATATCCACTCCCTTTTGCCCAATTAAAAAATAAAATTAATAAATATCCACTCTTTGTGGAGAAGATATTGCAGTGAAGCATTAATTCTAATTCCAATAATAATAATAATAATAATAACTATTCAAAAAATATAAATAAATAAAAGTAAAAATACTAAAAATGATCAGTTAATTCAATTTTTATATGGTAAGGAGGAGGTCCATGTAATATTTGATGGGAGGTCCATGTTTTCAGATCAATGGTCTTTTCTTTTTCCTCTGTTTTTTGGATAGGACTGTTAGTTCCTGTGGAGCTCTTTGATTTTTTGGTTATAAAAAGTTGATTTTTTTTGGGGAAAAAAATTTATTATATTTATTTGGTTTATTATTCAATTTATTATATTGTAATTTTGTTTTTATTAATAAAATTATAGATAATTTTGGGAAAAAAAGCATAAAATGCATATTGCATTAAAATGAATTTAAATAATGATATAACTATAATATTTCAAAATTTCATATTTCAATTTAGTTAATAACTAAATAAAGACCTAATATTTACAATAATCTCTATATAAGAAATTTTGAAGACACAACCATGTACTTATTTGGTACCGAGCTTATCAAGCTTTGCAATTCTTGACAAGTGCTTTTATTAATGTTTTAATATTACTTGCACACCTGCCTTTTAGTTATTAATCGAGATGGTAAATTTATGAGGGCTCGGTGCAATATACATGGAACAATACTTTTTGCTTATTAAATGACTTTATTCTAAATACATACAGGTTAGTTGTTTCATTCGAAAGGGGCCTTTCATTTTAACCTTAGATCATAGTTTAATCCACCAACAATTTTCAAAGGGGATAATTTCAAAATATCCTTTAGGTTATGAAAGCAATATATAATGTTTTAATTGACAATTCCATAACAATTGATATATTACGACTCCCTTAAAATAAAACACCACCGAACCTCTTTAAAAAAAGAAACAAATCAACACGTACACTAAACTTTTACAAGAAATTTTCAACACACTGTCCACATTTCATGCAATCACACATAAGTCAATAAGCATGATTTAAAGACTAAAGAAAAATATGTTTGTTGTTTCTCTTACAACTTATTATATTGGTCACACATAAATGAGACAGTGAAGTGAATTCACAAACTAGTCAAAGCATATACTACAAACTATTTTATACAAAACATGCTACTGAGTAAACAAAATAATCTAACTTGGCGAGTAAGACAAACTTAAATTAACTAATCAAAACAACACAAAATATTTGGCACATGACTGTGCATTGAGTGGACCCAACTCTAGGCTCAATCAATGCTCTAGATAGTTGGCTACTCAATACAATTCAACAGAGTTAAAATAACTTAATAGGGCATACCAAAGAATCATATAAATCAAGATATGAAACCCATCCAATCACCCAAGCACATTATATATTAGCTTCATAAATCAAAGTAATGATAGCAAAGATTGTGTTTGCACTTTGGCACTCCTCTTTTTGTATAGGGTATTACAAAACCAAAAATACCCAAGTCATAGTTTGGCTTGTCCTGCCTAACTGTCTCAAAGATAAACATCGTAAATTGTTATAGTGATCAGTGTGACTTTGATTCTTCTATTTTGTTCTTACACCTACAAATTACGAACTATGGATAGTTTGTTTAACTTCTAAAACCTCAAACTTATCATTTCTTGGATCATCCGACACACATATCCTATAAATGTTTTAAAACAAGCATATTTAACTATGACTAGTCTGGGATAGTTGTTTTCTATCGGGATATCCGATGTCCTATCCATTTCTAGGTGAACAGATTCCCATGAATAGGTCTCAACTTGTTCCAGGAGTTGTTGTGAAACAGAATAACCACTTGAGTCTCTTATAAGTTAATTAATGAGTTGTCATGAAGCCACAATTGTATATGTAATTAGTACATATAATTAAGGTTTTCATGTAACTAAGTTACTTAATAAACCAATTGACTGCAATTATTTATATATTCTTATCAGCAAAACACCATAGGGATGCCATTTGGACAATTAGATAACTAACTTCAGCTAAGTTTGCATTCTTGCAGTCAATATGGTCAATAAGAACCTACTAATATGCCACATGGAATTGTTCACATGTAGGATCCATGGATAAGTATTCCACATCCAAAATCCATGATCTAGATTAACAAGATTTGCAAGTAGAGCCTTATCAATGTGCCAATGTGGAGTTGACTGAAATGATTCACTAGTATGCTTCAAGCTAGATAAAATGGTAATGTAACATAAACTCATCAAAACGATTGCCCATAGAACATCTTGTATTTGGAATATGTAAGATGAATCAAGAGTAGGAAAGAATAAGGTTCTTATGCCAAAATTTAGAGGTTTTTATGGAATAATTGTTGTCATAAGAGGCACTCAACATCTCCCCCTAACTTGTCTAGTTGCATGTCCCCATCCAGCCTTATTCCACCTCTAGAATACCAGCATGAAGGTCTCCCTAGTTGTAGGCTGGGTGACCAAATTCACCAAAAATATAGTAACATAGGGTCTTTTCCACTGCAGTCAGTTCTTTCATTCTTCTTACTCGTCTCAGAGGGTAGGAGACTTACAGAATTGTGCAGGTGCCAAAAAAAAGGAAATTGAAATCAAAGAACTACCCATCGAGACCCCATGCTTCAATATTGAGTACGTATAAAGAGAAGCATGAGTTAGTGCTAAAATAAAGAAAGGGTAACCCATGGGGTTTTTCTTGTGAAGGGATACAAGTAACCCTTCCCAAATGTCTTGAGGATCATTGAGGGCCTCCACCAAGTAGGTCCAGGACATTTCTTGGTATTATGTTACTACATATCTTTGATTGGTTCTAATGGTGATGGAATCCCCTACATATTCTCTTAATCTTATCAAATCATTTATTACCAACCTTGGTAGGGGGTACTCTTCTCTAATTATCAAAGAGGTATTTGCTTAAATATTCCCATAAAAATCATAAGCTTTCTTCCATTTGATGAGATAAGCTATGCAAGAGACAAAATCACGGAGTTATACATCCCCCACAAAGGTATTGGGGTTCCACTTAGTATTGTATGTGAGAATAGAATTAAATTGATAAATTTCGCACAATAGGTTTTGAACTGCAACTTCAGAATATTTATAGACCTCCAAGAAATTCTCATGTGAAATGATTTAATGAGGTATCCCATCGTGTATATGTTTCAACCGGAAGGAAGACCAAAGATCATGTAAAAATATAGGGTATGTTATGGAAGGGATCCAACAGATTGATATTTATACTCCTAATTCACATGCCACCCCTTTTAACTTCTTCTCTTTAAGATAAATATATTTCCATTTTTTTATTTGGCACCTCCATTTTTCTTCTTGGCTTAAGTACTTGGAAAACCAGCGTAGATTCATCTTTTCAATTACCTGTTTGTGGATTTCCTTTTTGATGATACACAAATCAAACAAATCATCTTTTCTCTGCCATTATGGCATATTCAATTTTAGCTGAAGAAACACGTAAGTATTTATTAAGATATCATCTAAGATTACATTTATAACCTGTTGGGCCTCCTTTGTATATCCCTCAACTAAGGTTTCTACCTTAGTTTCAAAGTTGTTCTCCTATTCTATGGCTTCCAATAAGGATCCTAGATTACTAATTTTGGGTCCTCGTTTCTTCAATTAAGCCTTCAATTTCTCATTATATAAAATCAATTTTTTTGTTTTGTTTAAGTAATTCCTCGTAACTAGGGCTACAAAATGTTATCTTTGTAGCATTGGAGGTGTTCTAGTCTCAAAACTTTGTGGAAAGACTAAAACATAGGATTTCTCCATAACTCAAAAATTGTTTCGCGAAATTCCACCTAGAAGTGTCTCAATTAGATTATTAGCCCATTTTTTAAAGTTTCCTAAGTCTAAACTTAGGAAAAGAGGTTAATTAATTAGTATTGATTGAGAAAGGTGTTAATCGTCTAGAAACTCACACAGATCAACCCATATATGATCCTAGTCATTTATTAAGGTTTAATCTTGGTCGTTGGAGTACCAACTACAGATTATAAGAGGAGGTCAGTGGGTAGATGGAGAACACACAAAAGAGACAATTGAGATCGATTTCCTTGATAATTTTGATATTTCCAAAGAGCAACACTAGTTTCCATAAGAGTTCGAGCTAGAGAAGGGAAGTAGAGATAAAGAGGGGGAGGGATAGTGAATCGAGAGGAAGTCTTCTAGATCTTGAGAGTTTAAATCAGAAGGGTCGTATTTACCAGAGAAGTTGTGCAGAGGCAGCACAAATAACTTTAGAGGGAGATCGATTTTGATAAAGGGAAGATAACTTTAGTAGTTGTTGGTCTGGAAATTATCCAGGTGATGAGCCTCATCATTGGGTAATTATATGGGCCTTAATTGGCCTTAACTCACCTCCTAGCTTAGTCAAACCAACTATTTTCACAACTTATTGCATAATTTTGATTATATTTTGTTTATGAGATGAGTTAGAGTTGGATATTTTGCTTTGTGGTCTTATGTGCATGTAATGCAGGAATAAAGGATAAAAGCAAGGAAAAATACAGGAATAAATGATAAAAGCAAGGAACTATGGCAAAGACCTTGGTCAAAACTCGAATGGGAAAAGGGAGAGGAATTATAGGAGGAAAATCCTCCTCATTTACTACCCCTCCATTCGAATATTCCTCCATCAGCTCGGAGTGAAAACAACGAAATTATGAGGACTAAAATATAGTCGAGCAAGTGAAAGTGACAAAAACCAGTTTATCTTGAGTGGGGATCCAAGCCTCCATAATGGGAAGGAAGTCGTTGGAGACTTCAGATGTATAGGTAGAGAGGCTTAGGACCTCAAGTAGGATTCAAATTCTTATTGTAAAACTCTACTTTATTTCTGAGCTGGAAGACTTGTGACAGTTTGTTATGTAATCCATGGTTTTAATAATAAAGATGAGTTAGGTTTTGGGCCAGCACTGAGTTAACTCAGAGGGCTGAAGCTCTTGGATTAGGGCCCAACTTGAGCAACCAAAGCTCCTCTTTATTGTACATGTATGCTAGCATATATTTCTGGTTCTATTCATTTGCTTAAGTAGCTTTTTGGTTATGTTCATTTTCTTAAGTGGTTTCCTTTCCATTACAGTAGTATAGCGTAGATGATTCATATTTTTCTATTTATTTTCTTAAGTAGTTGCATTCCACTTACAGTAGTGTAGAGTAGATCGATTGTGCTTTAGTTTACTTCCATTTGTGCCTTCTTTCAGTTCACAAATTAGCTAGGAGAAAAGTATCACCATAAGGTTGTCCGCAGGTGTCTCAGCCTCACCTCCTCCCTCTAGGACCATGACTTGAGGAAGAGACCCTTTAGCAACCCAAAAACACAGGTTTCTAGTTCTCGAATGAGCTTTGGAGTTTGTTGTTTGACGCAATTACCTGTTTCGTTTCACTGTCATCGTTTTCCATCACTCTCGGTCCACCCTCACCCTCACTGGTTTTTCTGTCGTTTTCATTGAAACCTCCTTTATCACATTCTTCATGCATAATCCCCTTACCGATGCACAAAAAACCTACCCAGTCATCCTCTGATTCATTAGTTTATTAAATTTCCACCTCACGTGAAGTCTGCCACCTACTTTATGTGCATTAAATCCCCACCATCGATCTGCCTCACCTGATTCGACGGTTGTCGCGTCACCCAATCGCCTTAATATCCTCATAGGGTAATTGGTAGATATCTCCTCCTACTGTCATATGTAAGGTATCTAGAAAATCCTCCCTTACTCCTCTAAGCAGGACCAACTTCAGTGACTCAGGGTCAAGTGTGCACCTGACCCTTTTGTAACTGAGCTGGAATCTTTCTTCATAGTCTTCAAAGGATTCATCTTGGCCTATGGTCATCCTGAAAATATCTTCTTTAGTGTCCTTTGACCTACATTAGTCCCTATATTTGCTGTTAAAAGGCTGTTGCATGTGAGCTCAATTTGTTATGTTATCTCCAGGTAAACCCATGAACCAGCACAATGCTACATCCTTGAGGGTAGATGGAAACAATTTTAACTTTTTCTCATCATCCGTATAGTCATAGGTTCGACATATAACAACAAACTCAAATAGGAAAGCGTTAGGGTCTTTTGTGGTCAAGCCATGGAAATGAGGTAGAGCAGGGGGGCTTATATTCTTCATCTTAGTGTCCCCATTGGTCTCCCTGATGGGGAAGGCACCCTCAATTCTCTCTCTGTTTCCTCTGCCATTTCAGTTTTCAGCCATTGGTTTAGTAGGAATGGGTTCTTCCTCTTCTTCCCTTGTAGGTACCTCAAATATGTAACGTTTCTCACCTAAAGGTTCTTCCAATTCACCTCACTGAAGAAGAAATAAGGTTGACTGTTGGATGCAGTGGGGGTATTTGGCATGAATTTCCCTAAATTGTCCCTATTCCTATGAGGCATGAAAGGAAATGTTTTTGGTTGGCTTTTGTAACGTTTTTTATTTTTTAAGCTGTAAAGTACTCTGCAGAAAGGAAATTACTTATTGAATGAAAAACCACTAACAAGAAAAACTACTTGCTGAAATGAAATTCTACTTGCAGAATTAAATTGTTGATTGAAGGAAGACTACTGACAAAAAAATACTACTTGCTGAATTGAAATTCTAATTGTAGAATGAAAAGGAAAGAAGATAATGACAAATGAAATAAAGGAAGCTACTAACAAAGAAATTACTTGCTGAATTGAAATTCTACTTGTAGAATGGAAAGGAAAGCAGATAATGACAATTGAAAGAAAGGAAGAAACTAGATTACTTTTGCATAAATAAACTAATGGAAGAAAATTGGAGACTAGAAATAGAAGAAAGCAGTAATCACATTCTACTTAGACACCTCCCCGACAATGACACCAAAAAGTGATGAGACTAAGTATTGCAACAAGAACGTTGCAACTCCCAAGGCTACTAGCTTTACTTATCAACCTGGGGTTCATACAAAATTGGAGGTGATAGTGCTATATGCACAAGTAAAAGTGAAGGTCCTACCTGTTGTCACTGCTCATCTGGAAAGAGACCCAAGGGGTTCCAAGTCAGACTTCTATAAGGTAAGAAGAAGCTTAATTCTTTGATGGAAGAAAAGAAAATCTATTCTAATAGAGAGCTAGTTTGCTACAGTAATGAAGAAAACAACATGTAATGCTAAACCACACCATAACCTAACTAACCATCTAAACAGTTATGCTAAACAGAATTGTTAAATCAACACTAACCTAATGCTGCTATCTAAGTTGCAAAGGTAAAGAGAATTAAACTATACTTAGGTGTAAGCAAAGGAACTAAACTAAATCTGTTTTCAAGTGGAAGAGAAGTCGGAGATCGAAATTGGTGAAGGGAGGACGTAAGGACGCAGTAGTGCATAGGGATCGTTGGATCGTTCAACGACCAGAAGATGGACGGTGGAGATCTTATTGTGGGGGCTTAAGAAAATAGATGGATGAATAGGATGAACGACGAAGATCTTATCGAAGGCGATTTAGTGAATAGGTGAATGAACAAGGTAACGAAGAAGATGAACGACAGAGTTCATATTGCGAGGAATTAAGTGAATGGATGGACGAAAAGGGTAATGAAGCAGATGAACAACAAAGATCTTATTGCAATCAATTAAGTGAATGGATGGACAAACAAGGTTAACATGAGATGAATGGTAGAGATCCTATCATGGAGATTAAGTCAAGAGATGGATGGACATAATTAATTGGAAGATGGACGGTGGAGATCGTATCGCGGGAAGAAAATGTGCATAAATGACGGAGCAGATTTCAAAGGTAGTAAGTAGTTTCTTGCGTGTCATCGAAGTTGTAAGTTGTATTTCTAAATTTCACGCGATTATCCTAACTAAGCGACATGTAGCACGAGAAAACCACTTTTCTCACATGCCCTCACGCGAATAACAGTCGTGCAAGAATTCGCGCGAGATTGCACGATAGTCGTTGGATTAGGCTAGACAGACCCACGGTGGAGATCGGCTAAGCTAATTGGCGATTGGGTGACGCGACAGTCGTTGAATCAAGCGAGGCAAATCGATGGTGGGGATTTAAAGCGAATAAAGTAGGTGGAAGACTTCACGCGAGGTGGCAGTTGGATAAAATAATGAATTAGAGGGTGATTAGGTAGGTTTGTTGTGGATCGAATGGTAAGGGGATTATGCCTGAAGAACGTGCCGAAGGAGGTTTCAATGAAAATGACAAAAAAACCAGTGAGGGTGAGGGTGGACCAAGAATGATGGAAAACGATGACAGTGAAACGAAACAAGTAACTGCGTCAAACAACAAACTCCAAAGCTCATGTGAGAACTAGAAACCTGTGTTTTTGGGTTGTTGAAGGGTCTCTTCCTCAAGTCATGATCTTAGAGGGAGAAGGTGAGGTCAAGACACCTGCGGACAACCTTATGGTGATATTTTTCTCCTAGCTAACCTGTGAACTGAAAGAAGGCACAAATGGAAGTAAACTAAAGCACAACCGATCTAGTCTACACTATTGTAAGCAGAATACAACTACTTAAGCAAATAAATAGAAAACCATGAATCATCTACGCTATACTATTGTAATGAAAATGCAACTACTTAAGCAAATGAACAAAACCAAAAAGCTACTTAAGTAAATGAATAGAACCAGAAATATATGCTAGCATACATGTACAATAAAGAGGAGCTTTGGCAACTCGAGTTGGGCCCTAACCCAAGAGCTTCAGCCCTCTGAGTTAACTCAGTGCTAGCCCAAAACATAACTCATCTTTATTATAAAAACCATGGATTACATAACAAACTGTCACAAGTCTTGCAGCTCAGAAATAAAGTAGAGTTTTACAATAAGAATATGAATCCTAGTTGAGGTCCTAAGCCTCTCTACTTATACATCTGAAGTCTCCAACGACTTACTTCCCATTAGGGAGGCTTGGATCCCCAATCAAGATAAACTGGTTTCTGTCACTTTCACTTGCTCGACTATCTTTTAGTCCTCATGATTTGGTTGTTTTCACTCCGAGTTGATGGAGGAATATTCAAATGGAGGGGTAGTAAATGAGGAGAATTTGACTCCTATAATTCCTCTCCTTTGTCCCATTCGAGTTTTGACCAAGGTCTTTTCCATAGTTCCTTGATTTTATCCTTTATTCCTGCATTACATGCACATTAGACCACAAAACAAAATATCCAACTCTAACTCATCTCATAAACAAAATCTAATCAAAAGTATGCAATAAGTTGTGAGAATAGTTCGTATGATTAAGCTAGGAGGTGAGTTAAGGCCAATTAAGGCCCATATAATTACCCAATGATGAGGCTCATCACCTGGATAATTTCCAGACCAACAACAACTGAAGTTATCTTCCCTTTATCAAAATTGATCTCCCTTTGAAGTTATTTGTGCTGCCTCTGCACAACTTCTCTAGTAAATACGACCCTTCTGATGTAAACTCTCAAGATCTAGAAGACTTCCTCTTGATTCACTATCCCTTCCCCTCTTTATCTCCGCTTCCCCTCTCTAGCTCGAACTCTTCTGGAAGTTGGTGTTGCTCTTTGGAAATATCAAAATTATCAAGGAAATCTATCTCAAGTGTCTCTTTTGTGTGTTCTCCATCTACCCACTGACCTCCTCTTATAATCTGTAGTTGGGACTCCAACGACCAACAGTAAACCTTAATAAATGACTAGGATCATATATGGGTTGATCTGTGTGAGTTTCCAGATGATTAACACCTTTCTCAATCAATACTAATTAATTAAACCATTTTCCTAAGTTTAGACTTAGGAAACTTTAAAAAATGGGCTAATAATCTAATTGAGACACTTCTAGGTGGAATTTCGTGAAACAATTTTTGAGTTATGGAGAAGTCCTATGTTTTAGTCTTTCCACAAAGTTTTGAGACTAGAACACCTCCAATGCTACAAAAATAACATTTTGTAGCCCTAGTTATGAGGAATTACTTAAGCAAAAAGAAAAGATTTTACATAATGAGAGATTAAAGGCTTAATTGAAGAAACGAGGACCCAAAATTAGTAATCTAGGATCCTTATTGGAATCCATAGAATAAGAGGACAACTTTGAAACTAAGGTAGAAACCTTAGCTGAGGGATATACAAAGGAGGCCCAACAGGTTATAAATGTAATCTTAGATGATATCTAAATAAATACTTACGTGTTTCTTCAGCTAAAACTAAATATGCCACAATGGCAGAGAAAAGATGATTTGTTTGATTTGCGTATCATCAAAAAGGAAATCCACAACCAAGTAATTGAAAAGATGAATCTACACTAGTTTTCCAAGTACTTAAGCCAAGAAGAAAAATGGAGTTGCCAAATAAAAAAATGGATATATCTTTATCTTAAAGAGAAGAAGTTAAAAGGGGTGGCATGTGAATTAGGAGTAGAAATATCGATATGTTAGATCCCTTCCATAGCATACCCTGTATTTTTACATGATCTTTGGTCTTCCTTCCGGTTGAAACATATACACGATGGGATACCTCATTAAATCATTTCACATGAGAATTTCTTGGAGGTCTATAAATATTCTGAAGTTGTAGTTCAAAACCTATTGTGTCAACTTTATCAGTTTAATTCTATTTTCACATACAATACTAAGTGGAAACCCAATACCTTTGTGGGGGATGTATAACTCTGTGATTTTGTCTCTTGCATAGCTAATCTCATCAAATTGAAGATAACTTATGAATTTTATGGGGATATTTAAGCAAAGGCCTCTTTGATAGTTAGAGAAGAGTACCCCCTACCAAGGTTGGTAATTAATGATTTGATAAGATTAAGAAAATATGTAGGGGATTCCATCACCATTAGAACCAATCAAAGATATGTAGTAACATAATACCAAGAAATGTCCTGGACCTACTTAGTGGAGGCCCTCAATGATCCTCAAGACATTTGGTGAGGGTTTCATATATCCCTTCACGAGAAAAACCCCATGGGTTACCCTTTCTTTATTTTAGCGCTAATTCATGCTTTTCTTTATACGTACTCGGTATTGAAGCATGGGGTCTCGATCGGTAGTTCTTCGATTTCATTTTCCTTTTTTTTGGCGCCTGACACAATTCTACAAGTCTCCTCCCCTCTTGGACGAGGAAGAAGAATGAAAGAACTGGACTGCAGTGGAAAAGACCCTAGGTTACTATATTTTTGGTGAATTTGGTCACCCAGCCTACAACTAGGGAGATCTTCATGCTGGTATTCTAGAGGTGGAATAAGGTTGCATGGGGACATGTAACTAGATAAGCTGGGGGGAGATGTTGAGTGCCTCTTATGACAACAACTGGGGGGAGATGTTGAGTGCCTCTTATGACAACAATTATTCCATAAAAACCTCTAAATTTTGGCATAAGAACCTTATTATTTCCTACTCTTGATTCGTCTTACATATTCCAAATACAAGATGTTCTATGGGCAATAATTTTTATGAGTTTATGTTACACTACCATTTTATCTAGCTTGAAGCTTACTAGTGAATCATTTTAGTCAACTCCACATTGGCACATTGATAAGGCTCTACTTGCAAATCTTGTTAATCAAGATCATGGATTTTGGACGTGGAAAAATTATCCATGGATCCTACATGTGAACAATTCCATGTGGCATATTAGTAGGTTCTTGTTAATAAATTTACCCGAGAACACAAATTAATTACGGAGAATTATTGAGAGAAATAAATATAAAAATAACTAGCAGCAACCATAAACACATAAACACACATGTTTATCTGGGAAAACCCCAAATCTGGGGAAAAAACCCGATTATAATGAAATTTCATTATCCTTGGCCAAAACCCTGGCCAATCCGGCCAAGTGAGCCTTCACTGCTCACCTCCAGGCCTTGCCTTACAATGAAGTCCTTCCAGCCTTTTATAGGCTCCATTACATATAATACCATGGGTACACAATACCATGTGCCCCAAAACCATCACTGTTTAACCTCTTGTGACTCTATCCCGAGTCAAGTTTACTTAACAATTCCCCCCTTAAACTTGACTTGGGATTCCTTGACTAACTCCAGCCAAACCTGCTAAATGAGACAATCCCGCTCACTCTAGCTCTTACCCCCCTCAAAGTTTTTACCTCAGGTATTGTTAACCCGAAATCCCCCCTATCACCTAGGTCTAATCTAGACATTACTGGTGATTACCGAGGGGTACACATGAGGGGTACACATGCCTTACTAGGTCTTACAGTAGTATGCCCATTTACATGCAATAATTTTGACTTCATTAATTTTTTTTTTGTTTATTGCTGCTGTGATTCTGATCCATTATCTCTCAATTTGATTTGCTCAAAAGCTTCTATCAAACCACTCCAACTGTGAGCCCGACGAGAACCTCGTAGATTCCAGCACCGGTGGCCTCACGTAGCAGAAAACGAACAATTTTCGAAGCTGCATGAAATTCGTAAGCATGTTCCAAACTGGTAAATATCGCAAATGCACTGCGATTACGACACCATCTTCCACACATTCTCCTTGAGGTTCTTCCGCGTACGATTGTTCCACCATTATTTTCCAGACCCAGATCTGCTGTATTGAGGCACTATAAACCCCTGGCATCAAAGAATCCCTTTGAAGCTAATATCTGGCTCTGATACCAATTGTTAGGAAATTTACCCAAGAACACAAATTAATTACGGAGAATTACTGAGAGAAATAAATATAAAAATAACTAGCAGCAACCATAAACACACATGTTTATCTGGGAAAACCTAATTAAATTTCATTATCCTGTCCAAAACCTTGGAAAAACCATCGCGTCCAAAAAACATGTGCGAAAATCATGTACAAAACCATAGGTGGGTCCGCCCAACCTAACATAGGGTCCAAAACCAAAATTTTCCAGGGCGCTGCCCCAGACCTTATAAAGTGGGGTTACGGGTACCCCTCGAACCCCCTGTTAACTATGTGGAAAGATTATAACACATCCCAACAATTCTTATTGACCATATTGACTGCAAGAATGCAACTTAGCTGAAGTTAGTTATTTGATTGTCCAAATGGCATCCCTATGGTGTTTTGCTGATACGAATATAGAAATCATTGCAATCAATTGGTTTATTAAGTAACTTAGTCACATGACAACCTTAATTATATGTACTAATTACATATACAATTGTGGCTTCATGACAACTCATTAATCAACTTACAAGAGACTCAAGTGGTTATCCTGTTTCACAACAACTCCTGGAATAAGTTGAGACCTATTCATGGGAATCTGTTCACCTAGAAATGGATAGGACATCAGATATCCCAATAGAAAACAACTATCTTGGACCAGTCATAGTTAAATATGCTTGTTTTAAAACATTCATAGGATATGTGTGTCGGATGATCGACGAAATGATAAGTTTGAGGTTTTAGAAGTTAAACAAACTATCCATAGTTCATAATTTGTAAGTGTAAGAACAAAATAGAAGAACCAAAGTCACACTGATGACTATAACAATTTACCATGTTTATCTTTGAGACAGTTAGGCAGGACAAGCTGAACTATGACTTGGGTATTTTTGGTTTTGTAATACCCTATACAAAAAGAGGAGTGCCAAAGTGCAAACACAATCTTTGTTATCATTAGTTTGATTTATGAAGCTAATATATAATGTGCTTGGGTGATTGGATGGGTTTCATATCTTGATTTGTATGATTCTTTGGTATGCCCTATTAAGTTATTTTAACTCTGTTGAATTGTATTGAGTAGTCAACTATCTAAAGCATTGATCGAGCCTAGAGTTGGGCCACTCAATGCACAGTCACGTGCCAAATATTTTGTGTTGTTTTGATTAGTTAATTTAAGTTTGTCTTACTCGCCAAGTTAAATTGTTTTGTTTACTGAGTAACATGTTTTGTGTAAAATAGTTTGTAGTATATGCTTTGACTAGTTTGTTGAATTCACTTCACTGTCTCATTTATGTGTGACCAATATAATAAGTTGTAAGAGAAACAACAAACATATTTTTCTTTAGTCTTTAAATCATGCTTCTCGACTTATGTGTGATTGCATGAAATATGGACAGTGTGTTGAAAATTTCTTGTAAAAGTTTAGTGTATGTGTTGATTTGTTTTTTTTTTAAAAGAGGTTCGGTGGTGTTTTATTTTAAGGGAGTCATAATATATCAATTTTTATGGAATTGTCAATTAAAACATTATATAATGCTTTCATAACCTAAAGGCTATTTTGAAATTATCCTCTTTGAAAATTGTTGGTTGATTAAACTATGATCTAAGGTTAAAATGAAAGGCCCCTTTTGGTAATTTTCATTCAAAATCCACTACAAATTTTTAAAAATCATATGTTTAAGTTATAAGAAGAATTTCGGCCTAAATCACATATAGAAAGACCTTTATCGACGTGTTTCGAACCAACTAGTGTGGTTCATCGTCAGGACAAGTTGAAGAAACAGATCCAGTCCAGCAAGTTAAAAAATCATATGTTTAAGTTGTTTGATTTGCAAAGATCAAGTACCTCACGTCTTTTTCAGGATGCAAAATCCATTTATGCATTCAAAAGTGTATTTTAAACAACAACACATCACAAACTTGCTAGAAATTCTATTGTCAGGTTTCAACCAAAAAGTCATTTCATTTATAAATATTAATATAATATAATATGGAATATAAAATTAATAATTATAATTATAATTAATTACAATTAATAAGTAAACCAACTTAGATCCATCTTAGCTCCAGAGCTACCAAGTGCCGAGAGAGATTCAATCTCTTTTCACTCAAAAATGAGTTTGCATCTTGAGAGATTTTATCCCTCTTAATGCTTGAAATATCCAGAGTTAAGGTGGATCTAAGATTGTTTAATTTTAAATCTAATGCTTCAGTAATCTAAAGTCCATTACAATGTATTCCCCATATTTTGTTGTAAAATATATCTTCATACAATTAAATATACAATTTGAATTATCATGATAATAAAAAAAAAGAATACCATTTATTGAGATAGTAATTGTTTTTTTAAACCTTCAAAAAAAAAGTAAAGATTACTTGAAATCCTTTACAATTTTATTTATATTTTTAAGAACTAATAAGAAAAGTGTTTCAAGATTTCCATTTCACAAAACAATTATTCATATATTAAATATTGATAATAGGTATGACTAAAAATTAAAAAAATATAAATTCTTAAACTTCACCGAAAAAAGGTGTTAAGAAATGCAGATGCATTATTGTGTCACATAACCAAGTCACGGTCGTCGTGTAAAGTTGGACATACCATGTGGCTCTAAACGGCTAAAATTTCGCAAAGACGAGTTACGGGTCAAAACAAAAAGAATTGTCTCTCTAAAATATTATGAAAATGAGTAGAATTTTCAAATAGTGGCCCCACAAAAGAAGTTATTCAGAGTGAAGGTGACGGCTAGGAACTATTCCACGATCTCTATTCAATGCTGAAATTAACCATATTTTTAAATCATTTAAAATAGGTCGATTGAAAAAAAAGTAGTAGAGACTCTACCAAAGTCATTAAAGCATTAAAGCATTGCTTAATTGAATCTGACCATAAAATATAATAATATGACTCTTTTTCCCGAGAGGAAAAGTCATATTTTTCATTAATAAAAATTAAGTACGGTATCCGAAGAGTCTCGGAATAGCCAAGATTTTCAATATTTGCAAAGAGGGACAGAAAGACCAGTAAACAAAAGTCAAAAACACCAGCAGAAAAGGATGCCAATGTTCATTCTAGGAAGCTGATTTTGTTGTTACAGATGACCAGAGAAGATATGGAATCTTTCATTTTTCAGAAATTGGTTGTTATGTTTTTTTTTGGAGAATGTGTGGAATGGTTAGATGGAGAAGATTGGTCTCACATATCTAGTCTTATAGCTTTATAGTTGAATCTTGAATAAAACTATGTATACCTAAAAACTACGCTCTAAACTTAATTTTATTTAAAAAAACCAAAACTAAACCTAATTTTATTTAAAAAACCAAAACTAAAAGTAGAATTTAAAAAACATTTGATTTATTCTATAGAAAAGTAATAACAGGTTTTTGTTTTTTATTTTTGCTTTACAAAACTCATATTTAGGAAATATGTAATGCCAAGGCCTCAAAGTTTGTGCCCAATTTTTTGCTTTTTTGTCTTGTTATAATTGAGAAGTGTGACAATAGCTGAGTGATAGTCCAATCACTTAATTGCTTGCAATGATTGCTCTTGGATTACACCTTTTTAGTTCTTGCTTTTGACTAGATATTATAGTTATTGGTGAGGAATATCTTTTTCAGGTTTGTTATTTAAATTTAAAAAATCTATTTTACAATTTTATATTTGAATATTTGTATTTGATTTTATTAGGTTGACCCGATCAAATGGCTATGATGTAGTTATTTTTTTCTCACTAGTTGTAAGAAAAAAATAATTATAATATATATATATATATATATATATATCAAATTAAGTATTGATTTCAATTTTGATAGTCAAGAGTTTATAGAAATTTCTAAACAATGGGTTTATTTTAGGAAAGATATTGAAGGATAAGTATTTTGGGAAAAAACCAAAGTTGAATGGATGGAAGCACTAGGGAATTGATTCAAAATTCATCAATTGTATGAAAAGCTTTAGTAAATGCTTTTCCTATTATTGGTGAGTGGTTGGCTTGGAAGGTGGGCGATGTCAGAAGCATTAGACTTGGATTAGATCCTTGGGCAAGGGGAGGAGATAGTTATAGATTATTTGATAGCACAATCACAATCAAGAATGGGGCACTAGATCTAGGAAAAGTGCTCAGAATTTGGGTTTGAGTGGGAGAGAAGAAGATGAATGGTCTATTTTGTGGGACATCTGGTCTCAACTATGGTTACTATATATAGTGATGAAGAAAACCATCTCATTTCGTTAAAAAAGACTCTGGCTTTTTCACTGCAAAATTGGGTTACCAAACTCTAATGGAAGATTAGGCAAATGGGGAACTTATTTGGTAGTGCAGTGAAAGCATAAAGGTCCTCTCAAATGAAAAATTGCATTATGGCCGACTCTTTCCAATAAACTTCTCACCTGGGACAATTGCATCGAGAGAAGATTGTCTGGTCCAAGTCATTGACCCTTGTGCAAATCGAAGGAGGAGAATGCCCAACATTTATTTTGTTCTTGTGCTTTCATTTGACATGTCTAGTCTAAGTGCTTTTCAATCCATCAATGGCACAATGGAATGTTGAGACTATGGAAAAATGTGTCTTGGACTAGGTTAATGACCCTTCAGTGTTTGCTTATCTAATCTCTCCAAATGTCCTTATTAAATCAATATCGTGGACCAGAAAATTGGTTATTTTTCAAGATAAAATTATTCCTCTAGAGGTTGTGTTTGGGGCTATTGAATCCACAGTTAGACATTTCAACGATGAGATCAAGGGCCAAGGCTAGGAAACAACGTGCTCTGATCATGCCCTCTTTGGACAAATCTATCCCTTGAGGTTTTCTTGATGGGGCGAGACAGGGAGAACCCCCTATGTGTGGTGCAGGCATTGCATTATATATAAATGATAAACACATTTTTCACATCAAATATGCACTTGGCCATGGTACAAATATGAGAACGTAATGTTCAACCGTATGGGCTTTGGTATATGTAGCCACACAAAATGAAGTTGAAAAACTACAAATTTTGGGGGATTTGAAGTTGGTTGTTGATTGGGTAAATGGATGTGTGGACATTGTGGTTCCACATCTTATGCACATCTTGCAAGGCATCAAATATGCCATGAGAAAACTGCACTGGTTCTTACATATACATATACATATACATATACATATACATATACATATACATATACATATACATATACATATACATATA
>APFE030183960.1:74252-92225 GCA_000404065.3 Pinus taeda
TTATTCTAAGGCTTTTGGAATATCAAGAATTTGTTAATGATCAACTTGTGGGGGAAGTTTGCCTTCACCTTTAAATTTCGATGCATACACGAAAGCTCTTGTTCCTATGTTGATTATTTGTAAATAGAGTTGGTATTGTCTTCACAGAGTACTTACCTACTGGATTCTTTCCTGGTTTTGTTTTTCAGATTTGGAAATGGTACATATATAGGTATCTTCACAATGTATAATTTCATTTTACTAGAAATATAAATACTTTTTCCTAGGGAAAAAGTAAAAAAAATTAAGTATTGGTTTAACTTGTGATGAATTGACACTCTATTTTCAAGCACTGCAATCCATATTTGATCATTGTGCTCAATTTCACTACAATCGATCTATGATCATCTTTGAGCTTGATCAACCACCTTCTCACCCTACGTGGCCACTACCACTTGCTTACCTTGAATGACCACCACCTCACCAATTTCTAGATAGGAATGATGTTGACCTATTTGTAAGGCTCTATCAAAAGCAACAATGTTTGACCCAGTACTGCTAAAGGAATACCTACAGGATGCGATGGAAGTCATATGGGAGTTTTTCCATAAAAGAGATGTTAATTTTGTGGAGGTTGTGCTCTTTCCTACATTAGGGCACATCTCGAGAAAAATTCTAAGACTATTAGTGTCATTTGAAAAAGATGGGTTTCAAGAGAACATGGAACAAATCCTATTAGGTGTCATTTGCTTATTGGGTTCCTATCGATAAACAAGGAACACATCCTTCTCTGTTGGTGTGAGCGAGACAAAGTCATTAGGATCTATCCTTTTTTTTTTCTCTAGCTAGCCACTAGACTTTATCATTTGCTTGTTTGGGAAAAACAAAACAATGATATAACAAATAAAAGATTGATACACAGATCCAAAAGTGGGAGTTGGTACACATAAGAGATGCTAGTTTTGTGAGTTATAAATATTTACTTTCATAGGTTATATTTATTGTAGATGACCTTTTTTTTCTATTTCCTAAGATAGCTCTAAGGTGTAGGTTCCCTAGTTGATGTGATAATGTCCTCCTTCACTCACTTAGCATTCGATTGATAGATATGAGGTACAAATTCCTTGCTTAATTTCATTGCATGAAACCTCACTTTGGTATTATCATTCCTTAGCACCAAATGACTTTGAGGTACAAGTTCTTTTGTTGATGTGATGACATCCTTTAACAACTTCCCTCACTCCGGTGATAACATGAAACCTAATTTTGGTATTAACATTTATTGGCACCAACTTCCTTTGAGGTACAAGTTCCTTTGTTGATGTAATGAAATCCTCTAACAACCTCCCTCACTCTTGTCCCAACAACAATCAACATCAATGTTTGTTTTAGGTGCAAGTTGTTTCGTTGATGTCATAACATCCTTACTCCTCGGTGATGTCACAACATCCTTACTCCTCAATTCTAACATTTTTTATAAATGAAATGTCCTTTATGGGTTCCCTTCATTATGAGTGTTTTTTATCATCCCTTTGTAATTTTAAACTTATTAAAAGTCAAAGTGTCATATCCTTTGTTGATGATTTTGGTTCTAGTAAATACAACTATTGATACTGATTAGCATATTCATGTAACAACCCTTGTTTTTGTAATGTAAAAATATGATTGTAATGCCAACATGGGAATAGGAGCCACAACTAGTTGATTATGTATTTGAAACACTTAGATTTAATTTTTGTGATGGTACACTAAAGGAGGAGATAACCATTCAAATTTCCAATGTCTAAGCGAGCTTGTGTGCCTTGAAAGACCACATAACCAAATCCTGAAATTATCATTTGTAGACCATAGTGAGCCAACTGATTGATAAATAAGTTGTGAGATGCAACCGGGGGAGAACTACCCAATGACAATTGAAATTATGAGATGTGATTCGGGTGGTTGGGTGGAGGGAAATTCCCATTCCCGTAATGCGCTGAAAATTCAGGCCAATGGATTCTCAAACACATAGATAATGGTAAGAGAAAGGATATGAGCTCACAACTAAAAAAAATGTAGGTTCTCTAGTTGGTTGGTGAGCTTTATCTCTCTTGTTGGAAAAAAGAGCACCCTCGCTGTTGATTGTGGGTGTGTATGGGCATTGTGGAGTATTGTTAGTGGAGAATATAATGGATTTAAGTTGTTATGCAAAGTTTGTGCAAGATAAAAGCTCTGTGAGTTTGTGTGTAATCCCTATGAAATGTGTGGGGCTGCTAGATTTAGTTTTATAAGCCTATGTGATTAGTGGGAGGCTCAAGGGATGACTGAATCACTGTGGTTCTTGTTGCATAGTTGATACACCACTTGTATAGGGAATCATGGGTCATTTTGGTGCTTGGCATGAAAAGGCAACTGATAAACTACTTGGATAGTGGATTCCTACTCCTTGACTAAGCAAAACCCCATTTGAACCTTGGGTGAATCCCTGTGAGTGAACTCAGAGAAAAGAGTGGACCATTATGGTGCTTATTGCTAAAGGGTAGTTGATAAACCACCTAGTTAGTGGTATCCATATTCTGAGTGTTTAGCAAAGCCTTTGGTGTGAATTCCCTGAGCAAGCATTCCTTAGACATTGGATTCAGATCGAGGGTAGTCAATTGCAAGAAAAAATACAATGTAGTTGGCATATGTTTGAGTGGAGAGTGGAAGTCCATCCTTTAGTTTCTAGTCATCTTAAAACACACATATAAGTAGATTGTAATTGCATATGTTTAATGTTATGTTTATGATTGATACTAAAACATGTATGATTATGCTTAGTTAGTATAGACTATGATGTTCAACATTATGTTTATGATTGAAATATGAATATGCGTGTTCTCAGTTAATTGATGATCATAGTTTTCTGAATAAGTGTACTAGTTTGTAGTAGGTCAGATTGATTGGTAATAATTATCATGGTGTGGTTATATAAACTACATGAAATTTGGTGTTTGGGGCCATGCCTTTTTATTATATCAAAAACTAGTGTATTTTATGTCAGGGGTCTCTAGCCCTATTAATAATCATTACATAGAGTGGCGAGGTTTAGGACTTTAGGCCTTTGGCCATAAAACTTATAGATTTTGTAATTCATGGATGTTTCCCTTTGTTTTTTAAAAAACTCAAGTTTCAGCTCTTTTATCAGTCATTAGACTGACAGAGCAGGAGAATGTAAAAAATATATAAGTAGAGTAGAGTCTTAGAAATAACACATTTCTTTGGAAAATCCATTAATCGACAAGCATGGATTAAGTTATTGATCCTTTTAATTAACTTGTTTAAGTAAAATTTACTCAGTGTTTAATAAACACTTAAACACTGTTTAATTATTTCTTAAAACTTTCGTCTTGTAGATTTAATGCCGGAGGAAACATAATGGTAGGGAAGGAGGCATGGGGAGATACATCCCAGGGAGATGCAATACTAGGATATGTATTCCCCAAAATCATAGTATTGGGGATGTGATCCCAGGAAACGAGGCATTGTGGGAAGTGATCCTGGGGAATATGACATAAAGTGGAGTGACACTGGGGAATGTGGACCCTAGGGAAAGTATTGGAACACCATCTTCGGGAAAGGTAATACTGAACCACAATGCCAGTGAAGCTAAAAGTGTATGCTCATATTGGTATAGCATCAAAATAGAAAAAGACATAAAATGGGAAACAAAGTATTTTCTCAGAAAATCGTGTTGTTAATACTAAGCACTAATCATGATTAATTTCGTTAACCATTGCAATTAGTGCTAACCTCAAGTGATTAACATGATACAAGTATTTGGAGATTTTTTAATAGAGTGTTTCATAAAATGGCCAATATTTGGTATGATGTGGCAATATGACGTAGCAGGATGATGTGGATGGTCCACGCAGATTACACATGTCATGTGAAAAAATAATTTTATGAGGTATAAAATGGTTGAAAATGAGTGACATATGGCACCACAAAGTTATGCCACATGTCTTCAAGACATATCAACATAGATCCAATATGGAAATGGTGGGCCCCAAACTCTGATGTTGGCATTTTTGTATGTTTTAAGATTTATAAGTTTTAAAGTCAGTGTGGTATGGGGAAGGCTCGAGATTGGGTTACTAGGATACCGAGTAGTAGAATTCAAATATAAAACAAATGATTTACTCATTGGTATTCAATATGATGTGGCGAGAGTTCCATGTGCATTCCATGTGGACCCCATGTGGCGGTGGTGTGTCACCATGTGGACTAGGCTGCATGGCACCACGTGGGCTAGGTGTGACCACATGGGTGCCATGCATATCCTTCTTAATGATGTGTCCTCTTTTAATAGGCTAAATTTCTATAGAGAATAACTTTTTACCTAGGACATGGATTGAGGTAAATTTTATATCGTTGTAAAGTTGTCGATGAGTTGAACATGATGGTGATGTTTGTTTTAGAATTTGAAGAATGAGAAAAATATGTTGTTACAACCCCATCTTTATAAAATACCTTGGAGATTGGGTCAAACAAGTAACATTCTGACAACTCAAGATGGCATAAGAGAATGGGAGGTGTTACAAAGTGGTATCAAAGCAAGTTGGTAGCACTCCCACAACCGGAGATGTTTTAAGGGGGTGGGAGGTGTTACAAATTTGTATCAGAGCTAAGGTTTAACACTGGATTTGAAGGGGCTCGTGCACAATGAATATAATTCAATTTTATATGGACAAATAAATTAAATTTTTATATGAATGTTGATTTAAACCTGTGTTTGATATGATTTCTAATTGAGATGGAATTCTTAATTGTCCTTATTTTCTGGATATATGTAACTGACATGGGTTTTGGTTGTGTGAACAACCTTATTTCAACATGCTTGGTGTTGACATGCTAAGGACATGATTAATATGTTTATTCTTGATTTAACTGATATTTGTGTGTGTGTGTGTGACAACACACAAGAAGACACAATACACAACAAAAAATAGAGGAATGAGTAGAAAAATGGTATAGTACAACATGGACATAACCCAACCTAACCAGGAATAAGATTCAATTGGAAAGAGGTCGAAAGAGAATTCCCCTAAATAGATGGATACCTTCAAAATCTTGAGAGTTGAACTAAGAAGTTACACGGATAGAAATGAAAAGATTTTCAAAGCCCAAGAAAGGTAAGCATAGATGAATGCAGTGATATTGTAGATCGTTTTAGATCTACAAAGACAAAAGAATCATGAACCTAGTTTTATTTATGTGGACATGCATAAATACAAGAAAATTCCACTTGAAATCCGAAGGAATCGATTAGAAAAAAATAAGGAAACAATTAACAAGCCAAAGAAGAGGCACATGAATACAAGTTAGGACATAGTGGGAGGAGGAACTCGACTCAAAATTCCATGATCAACAAACAAATATCCATGACCAACTATCTAGTGTGACAACTAGGACAAAAAGACACCACCAACAAAGGAAGAGTGAGAAAAACACAACACTGAAAGAATTCAAGAAAACAAAGTCCCCTACCTTTGATGGAGAGATTATGAAGAGTGAAGAAGTAGAAGCTTGGATTTTGGTTTTGTTAGGTTCCTATACCAATAGAAGTCATAATTTTCGAATGATCGATAGTAAAACTTGTAATATGTACATACCTTTGCTTTCTGCAAACGTTTTCCATATTGATAAATAAAAAAAAATGTAAAGAGGGTATGTCCTAAAAGAATAATCAAAGGAAAAAAAGAATAAAAAGGTCAAAAAAGATGAAAATATGAACCCCGAGAAAAGGAAAAAGACCATGAAAGTGAGCAAGCCAAAATGCCACTACTATTTACTTTTTGTGCAGAATAAATGATTGTGTGCAGCTTGTAATCCTTGCCACAATCCATGATGGTAAAAATGTTTAAACTTGACTATTTCATGTTTTCAATTTCATGTCTATAGATAGAGAATAAAAATTTGGCCAAACAGTGTAACCATGGCAGATAATTAGATAGGTAGAGTAAATAAAAGGAGCTCAACTGTTTAATCTGAGCCCTTGGATGTAAGAAGGTTAGATTTAGTTAGTTTATTATTGTAAAGAGAAAGAAAAATGTCTGATAAGGGTTTGCTAGCTCAAATTCACCCTATCAAGAGAAGTAAAAATGGTAGGATGAGTAGATGGGTAAGTAGAAGAAAGGTTGCAGAAGTATGATGATTGATTAGACAAAATCATATTTATCATTCTCACCATAAAAGTTCAGATAAATTAATGAACAATCAAGCATGCAAATGATTTACAAAGTAAGTTAATTAACTTCCCCCATTCATTTTACTCCTTTGCTTTATTAATTTCCCATAAATAAACTTCGAAGTACTTAAAAAAATTTAAGTCAAAGAGGCTCAGAGCATTTCTCTAACATTTGGAGGGACCGAACCCTCGGCTCAATGATTTATGGGTATCAAGTACTAAATTCCCCTCATAAAAATTCATTTCCCTTATAAAACCCCTTTTCCTAAGGTTAAAACACTATTTTCCTAGGGAAAGTAATCACCCCCCATGGAAAACCCCTTTTTTCCCAAAAACCCCACAAAAAAACCTTACCCTAAGTATTAATGTTAATATGTGAAAACATCAAAATTCACAAAAAGAGCATTTACTTATTGTTATGTCCCTTTTTCCACCCATTTGTATTAATTATTAATTTTATTACATTAAATCCTGATGAAAACCCATTTTCACACATATATATATATATATATATATATATATATATATATATATATATATATAATATATATATATATATATATATATATATATATATATATATATATATCTCCTATATATAAAATAACCCCACCCCTTAGTTTAAATATAAACAATATCACTACCCCTTATCCCTCAAAAATATTAAAACCCCGCCCTCAATTGTTAACCCCAATTAAATCGTTCGTTAATCACCTTGGTGGCATAATCTTGCCTTAATCTGTCATTAACTGATACCGCTGCACTTAATCGCCCGTCGGGCCCCCCACTACCTTTAATGAAGTTTCCCCGCCCAATCATCGTGCGATCACTTCCCCCTACATCTGATGGCCCTTATCCATATCGGGCCAACCCATCCGCCGAACTATACCCACCTGAGAAAGTGGTTTTGCCACCAGCCCCCGATGCTACATGTTTGCCGATGAGTCGCATCGGGTGGCCTCTCCCCAATACCACTGAGTGCCCGTAAGCAGTGTGATAGAAACCATTTACCGCTCGCCCGCTATGTGACAAAACCATCACCGTTCACCCCCTCTACCCGCCAAAACTAATTTTTCTGCACATAAAAGCTAAAAGCCCCAAATAATTTATTTTTCTGAAATTTCAACGGTAAAACCTCTACGCGCATGAACGTCATTTGCAAACACATGAAGCTGTTAACCATGCCCAGTTTCACTCCAAAGACGCTCAGACAACCTTGCAACCGACACAGAGCCCTTTTCAACTATTTGTAGTCACCAGGCACCCTATTTAGAGCCAATTTACCTCAATTCCAGGCATTTAAGCCACAATTCACCTAGAAACCCTGTCAATTTCGAAACCAGTTAATGAGTTTTCTTAGTTAAAAGATAAAAATTAATCAAAGAAGCTCAAATACTTAAACCCACTCTGTGTTAAACACCATTGCCCTAAAAACACTGCAAATTACCACCCCCATTCTCAAATCCATGAGAACTGAGAATGACTGCCCCAATTGCCATGGATGTGAGACCCATCTCTACACCCCACTTAGACTTGGACCACCTTCCCCTAGTTGATAGGGATTTCCAGATAAAGGACACCACTGTCCATGAATCCCTGCTCAAAGTATACTACCAAAGTAGGGATAGATACTTGAACCAGGCTGATGAAATTGGTTTATGGGAGTCTAATTAATTTTCCTAAGTACTAGTTCCCCAGAGTCGACATTTTCCCAAAAATTGTACGTTATTGCCATGCCAAGTATGTCCCCAGTCAAAGAGCAGTCATGTCCCCTAACCATGCCATTCTTTTCACTATCACCACTAGATCTATAAATGAGATGCTGCAACTCTAGCCTGGCCAAAACTTCGCACCCCTCTCCATTAAAGGCCTTTTGGACTTATTTCATAAGCTTAGCCCTACAAGATTGGCCCAAATAATCCAAACCTTCATCTTAAAAGAGAAGTATACCCCCAAAGACCCCCCTCCCTATGTAGTAGCTTTATTTTCTCCTTGGGGTAGAATTATTGTAGATATGATATCTAGGGTCCTAGGTTATACCACTAGTGAATATATTGATGAGATTATTTTAGCTTTCATGTCCATATACACTCCAGGACAACCTGCTGCTATCATATATGACTATGCTTAGTTCATAGCTAACATGATGCATGAACAGTTCCCCAAAATGAGTAATGAGAGAGTTTTCAAATACTCCTCGGTCTTGTATCACCTTTTCCTATATTACCAGTTCGACAAATTCCCACTTACCTTGCAAAAATTGGACCCAAGGGCCAACCAAGATCAGTTATCTTATGAACTCCATTGATTCATCAACATCCCTCCCCCTATTGACACAATGAATTCATTGATTCCTTTGTCCACCCTGTGATGACCATGCTCACTAGAACCCCTCCACCAAGAATCAGTCCTGAAATTAGGAGAGTCCTTCATCTAAACATCAATCATTAGGTGGGAGATTGGTATTTGTACCAAAACCACATTGAATTCATGATTTATGGTTGTGACCTGGCCCCATACAAACTACCTAAATACCTCCCAATGAGGTTATTTTCCCTGGAGTACTAGAAGAAAATAATAAATTTAGATGAGGTAAACTTTGTTAAAGCCAAAAAGAAATCCCAACTCAAAATCAAAGACCAATTGGGAACCTTTATTTGTAATAGCAGAGAAGTTGGGAAGGAGGAAGACCCAATCCTTTAGAGATTAAAACTAAACAGAGCTTCATATGAAGATATGATCCCTTGGACTTCATCTACAAAAGAGGGCAGAAGAACAAGATGGCCCCCTATATCCATCACCGCATCCCTGAGATAGAAAAGTACACCAACTAATTGCAATGGGTGGAAAACACTTTAGAGGACAGGGATAATGCAGAAGTTGTTGTGGAAAACACATTAATTTATTTGGAAAAACAACTTGATGAGGATTCTTTCTTGCAGGTGCCAAAACAATCAGATAGGCCAGAACAATCAGATTGGCCAGATCAGTCAACCAGGACAGAACCATCAGAGGTACCAGAAAAATCAGACATGCCAGACAGACCAAAAACAACCATGAGCACCCCCCTAGTTGTACAAACTCCTCTAAATGAGGAGAAAAACCTAAAGAGAAATAGGGAAGGGGCCACCACTTCAACAAGAGAAACTTCACAAGCTTATGTAGAAACAAGCCAAGCTAAAAGAAAGAGAATGAATCTTGTCTCTGAACATGAATACATAGAGGAAACAACATAGGTCACTAATGCAGAAGGAAATAGAAGCAGGCTAGCTACTCCATCTGGAGGCATGCCAGAGCCTTCCACATCACAAACTTAGATGTTGGAAAGGAAGCAAAGTATTGAGGTATCTTCCTTCAGGATGCCAACAGATAAAGATCAAGATGTAAAGGGAAGATATAAAGAGATCAAGGCTAGGAATGAGAGGCTTAAAGCCCAAACATATGCACAATATCTAAGGATGACTCCCACTAATCCAAAAAGGCTAATGTTAGCTTTTGATGTCAAAGAGGGGAAATGTAGCTGACTTTCATCAAGCCAACTACTCAACAGCCAAGGACAACATCAGATTTTAAGAAAGTAGACTTTGAAGTATTGACAAGGGATATTCATCCCATTGACCAGATTGAACTGCACAAGAAAACAGGGGAGATGATATACTCTGCACTAACAGGGAAGGCCATTGCTGCTCACCAATTACAGAACTCCCTAAACAATATATCAGCCCAATTTCAGTTGGAGAAGGCCTCCTCATAGGCTAAAGATAACAGAATCAAGTCCTTAGAGGACTTAGTGATTGAATTGGGACATGATCCCAAAGATGTAAAAGCCATAGAGAAGCTGATTAAGAAGATAAATGATGACATTGCTACACTCAAGAAGTAGCTAAAGATACCCCAGCTGCATTACCCACAGACACAGGAAGCCCTAGAAGCACAACAATGACATGAAGAGCTCATGGACTTGGTATTGAAGCTAAATGATCAACTCAAGGAGACAGAGAAGGAGTTGGACACTTTAATTCATTCGAAGCAAAGTGACCTGGCTACAACTTCTAGAACTGTCATCCCCACAGTATCTACAGTAGTTCCTTCTACACTGGCAGCATCACTGACACCCATAGCTCCACCTGCCACAACATTGCCAGTAAATGCAGAATCTACTATAGCAACAAGTACATAAACAAATAAAGCAACAGAACTTGTGAAAGCCATCGAAGATATGTCTATCTAGGCTACATAGCTAAAGAGATTAAAGGAGAAAGTGGCAAGTTTGGAAACAGACTACAAACTTGCCCAACTCTAGCAGAAAGAAGAAAAACAGAAGGCCCAGAGAATGGGTGAAAGAATCAAAATACTGGTGAAGGATTTAACATTACAAAAACCTATAGGCCAAACTAAAGAAATCCTTTGGGCCAATATCATTGACTCTGTTAATGATATTTGGCCATCAATTCAGGTTATATTTAAGCAGACAGAATTAGTGAAGATAGCCACTGAAGCTATCCAAAAGGTGAAGGAATAATTGGGAGATAAACCAAAGGATGCAAATCGACTCACCCACTTCCTAAACAGCAAGAACCGATATGAGCTCCAAGAGCTTAACATAGAAGATAGGACTGAAGCCATTCTAGAGATTAGAAAAGTTCTTTCCAAAAGAAACTTCATGCATAACTTAGAAGATAAGTGCCATAACATGTAGGTAGCCATTGACAGGTTCATGGCTAAGTTTCAGATTTTAAGGGACAAAGGTCTTCCCAGTCCTATGGTCATCAATGAAAAAATCATGACCCAATTGGACTATAGTGATAGACTCAGGAGATTAGCCGTGGAGCAAGCCAGCTTTTCGGCTATTAAAGCTTTTCCAAGAGGCAAAGTATTATATGATATGTTTGAACACTTGTTTTTCATAGAGCATGAAGTGAAACATTTGTTTCTCACTAAACCAAATTTTGCAAAATACACAGAGGCAGATGAAATCTACAGAAGGATGGTAAAGATAAAGTTACCTGATGCAGAATGGTGGGAAAAAATGACAGATTTACGATGATAAATTTACATCAGAAAGTTACTGCACAGTAAATCTGAAGGCAGCCAATGAAACAGGTAAAAACAGAGCAGCAGGGTCAAAGAGTATCAGTTGAAAGATGAAAGAAAAGAAGATTCCAGCGTAGAAGTGCTACAAATATCAGCCAGTTTAAAGGGCTCCAACTTAACTGAAAAAAGCCAGCAACACCACAATAAAAGGGACATCATGAAGTAGTTTAACATCTATCTCTATCTTCTTGCAATAAGATATTCTTATTCAGTAGATTAAGTCTCAAGTTGTTTTGAGATATTTTGTAAATATTTTTGTATAAATACTTCACATTTCAAAGTATGTGTGTGGATTCCAAGACATTTCTATATATTTTTTCTCTTAAATCAAAATTCTATTGTATCAATGACTGGATTGGCTTGCTAGATCAAGGAATAAAGATTAGCTATTTTACAAGATTCTTGTGTAAAGAGAAATGCAAATAATTATTCTCTCATGTTCAATGTTGTCTTTCCTTATGTTTTTTCTATAATCTTATTTGTATCTCTAAAATCTAAATGTATAGCATGGAATGATATTTCAGAAATTGCTTGAATGCACTCTGTCTTGACTGCTTTACATTCTTAATGTTTTCTCCTAAACTATCTTAGCTAGGGAATTCTTAATTGCTCATTAGCTTCCATAGTTTCTCCTATGATCTATAGCAAAGGATTCTTAATTGCCATTTGTTCATGATCATTCTCTGTTCTTAATTTTGATCCCGGTCCAAGGATTCTTAAGTGCCCTTTCACCCTGGTTAGAATTACTTCACCCATTAGGCCTAAAGATTTCCATGTTGCTTTGCTAGTCAGCCCTGTGAACATTCCCTTTAATGATCTGGTCCATTTATGCTATTCATTTATTGACTACATAGCCCAATGGCTTGAAGACCTAGCTCTATCCATCTGCTCCAAGAATTCCACCACCCAACCTTAAAATCAGAACCAAAACCCCATGAACACTAAGAACTAGCCTAAAATCCCATAAAAACAGAGCTAAATTATATAGAGAGAGCCCTCTTTGGACTTAGGTTGGCTAGAGCCTAAGCCTAAATATTGGATTGTGGTTACCTTGGATGCTTCCTTCTTCTGATAACTTCTAAGGATAATTCTGAGTGATAAAATAGTGGCGACCATACTAGGGACTCAAATCCTCAGTCTTAATAAACCTTTGAGAAAATTTCAAATCTTTATTTCGAGCCTCTTAAAGGGTTGATTAGAAGTTGTTTACAAAATTTCACAAAAATAAAGTAATTAGAAAAGCTTGAAATTATGGCTTCAAGGAGAACTCACTATAATAAGGCTAATCCAGATCCAAACCTTGCCCCACTAGTGGATAATCCCAACGTGATTTCGAGAAGACCCAAAAGACAAGAAAGTTCTGTCAGTCCAACACCTTCAATGAAAGTAGATTCATGCCCTGATCAATGGTTGTTTTTAGAAGACCTTCCCTTTGATCTGTCATTTGACCTTTCCCTATTTAGAACCAGGTCTGAAAGTGCACTTGATGACATAGTTCTAGATCCAGAGTTTATTGCAGACCTCAAAGTCCAAAAGGAAAACTAGTCAATTGATGAGTATATTCTAAATTCCCCTCAATCATCCCTTACTACTGCTAAGATCCCCGAGATTTCTGAACCACATTCCACTAACCTTAGTTCACCACTATTCCCTTTAACCTCTGAAGTTCATTCCCCACCTCCATTTATACCTTCACTTTCCTATCAACCTACCATTGCCCATGAATCACCTATTACTCCTAGTTCTTCATCAACTATTGTATCATCTCCTAGTACCCCAACCCAACTTCGTAGCCTTTCCCAACTTAGAGCCATGGCAAATAGGTACACTCTTCTTGTGTTACTTGCCCCATTGGGTGCCATGCCACAAGACTACCAAAACAAAATTGTCCAATTTGATGGCATAGGACCTTATATAGCACAACATCATGTAAACCAAATGACTGAATACTTTGAATTGCATGAAATTGATATTGGAGATGTTAAAATGAGAATTTTTTCTAAGACTCTAGCTGGTGATGTGAGGAAATGGTTTAGAGCTTTACCTGCTAATAACATAGATAGTTTAGATATATTTTATCAACAATTTTTAAATAGATGGGAAAATAAAAAAAACCCTTTGCAGATTCTTTTAGAGTACGAAAATATTAAAAGAGGACCAAATGAAATTGTCCAGGATTATTGCACCAGATTTAACAATATATACAATGCAATACCAATCAATCTCAGACCCCCTCCTGACTTAGCACTAATAAAATTTCCTGATGGGTTTGATACTGATATGGCATTCCAACTCAGAGAGAGAAATCCCCCAACTTTAGAAGACATGCAGAGTGTAGCAGTTAGTATAGAAGCCAATTTTCTAGCAAAACAAGCTAGGGTTAGGAATTAAAGGAGAGGATCTACAAAAGATGAAGCCTCACCCTCTGACCTTAAAATAGATGTCCTAACCAAGGGTATGGAAAAACTGATGGATAGGATGGAGAACATTGAGAGGAAGCCTCAATGGGATAATCAACAGGCACCTCCAGTGAGAAACCCAAACTTTAGAAAGAATCAGAATCAAAATACTGAAAAGAATGGACTTGACCAGAATATCAGGCTTCCCTTTCAAGAAAACTATGCTAAAACATCCCATTCATATGACCTTGAACAAGACACACACATTAACTTGATGGGATTAGATGATGAGGAAACTATGGATTAGATGATGAGGAAACTATCTTCTTGACCCAAGATGAGTAAGAGCTTCATATGTTGCAGCAATTACAAACCCAATCTGGAGAATCATTTGATTATAAACAAGGATATGATTCTGCCATCTTTGAAGTACACAAACAATACAACTTAAGGAGTAAAAATAATTATGATACTCCTGACCAGACCAAGAAATCAGTGCCAAATCAACCCAAGAAAATCAAAACAGCTCCAGTTACTAAAACTCTCCAAATCCTCCCGAGACCAAATCAGAACCCTCCTGGCCCTACCATTGTAGATATAACCCATGAACAACCCCCTAATGATCAACCATCCACTTCAATCCCCTCCAAGGAGACAGTAGAAAAATCTCCAAACACCATATTAGGAAATCCACAGAAAAGGACCTCAAATACAGAAAGAGAAAAGCAACCTACCCAAATTCTTGCTATGAAAATTCCAAGCTCTCAAACGGAAAAAGTCCCTTTGCCTTTCAATTTGGGAGTAGAGGTAGATAAACTAAAAATTTTAGTTCCCTTAACAGAGTTGATTAAAAATGAAACCTATAAGTTTCAAATAAACCAAACCTTAAACATTGTTGGGAATGAAGATTCTGTCAACTTGTTTGATGATCAGTCTGAGCTTATATTTGGTCTTGATGTTAATGGAAAACCACTAGAAGGAGGGATACCACCCTTTTATATTAGCCTTAGCATTCATGATAAAATCTTACACAATGCAATGTTAGATTTTGGGGCCTCACACAATGTTAAGTCCCTATAATGCTAGTGATTACCTCATTACTACTGTAGTTGTATCCCTTATTAATATTATTGTGCCCCTATTGTCCCCATATTTTTATTATTGTGCCCCATGGAATCCCTCTATTGTTATTTTTGTGGCTTTATATTATTATTGTTAGGTCGGTTGGGTTATATTATTACTCCTTAGACTCCTATATATAGAAAGGAGGTTTTGTCATTTGAATCATCCAATAATTGTTCATTTGTGTAATGTAAAAGAGGTTTCCCCCTCGAAGAGGCTGAATTCTAAGGCGTTGATCTATCCATTCTATCTTTTTTTGAGCTGATTTCATAACATTTGGTATCAGAGCTTTGGATTCTAGGGTTTCGCTGCTCCAAATAGGTGATCGTGGAATTTTCACTATAAATTTTTTCTAAAACGTTTCAGAAGCTAAAAACAAAACCCATTTGAGAAGAAATCGTACTGAACATTGGGTCTGAATTTCAGAGCTTTTTGTGCTATATTTGCAGAGATATGATATGAGGAAGTTGGTCTTTTTGCAGACTCCTGAATTACATTCCAAATAGGTGACTTGGGAAAAATAGTCATAACTTTCTCTTTGAGCATCAGATTGAAATTTTGTAAGAAGGTACAAAAAGAGGATGAACTTTAGTTTCTTGTATATATTTTTCAGAGAAAAAGGTCGAAACAGTGACTTGTGGCATGCCATACAAGTTCGCCTACTGAACTAGTCTATAATCAGGTCACTGTGGGAGATTTGGCATAACTCTTCCTTGGAGAATCCAATTTGGATTAGACTGGTGGCATTGGAAAGAGGACACAGAGGGCTACTGCAGATTGCAATTTTAGAACTGGATGATACGAAATTACAGATATACATCAGAGGAAATATCAAGCTCCTACAAAGTGAAAAAAGGTGTGTAGATTTTTTTAAATTTTTTCTTAAACTTGGTTTGAAAAATCATTTTGAAGAATTCAAAGGGCATAGTAGAGCATTATTATCGGTAATTGATGCCCCAAGGAAGGAAAATGCAAAAACCTAGTAAGAAACCTGAAAGCGCTAGCATGACTCATGAAGAAGAGGAAGAAATGCTACATGATATATCAAAATTACAAGACCAAGTGCAACAAATGTCACTCTCACAAAAGCTAACATAAGCTAAGATAAATGACGTGGAATCTAAGATAAATGTCGTGGAATCTAAGATAATGGGCGTGGAAGCTAAGATGAATGGCATGGAAGCTAAGATGGATGATTTGAAGATAGATTTGAAGACAGATTTGAAGACAGACATGGCAGCTTTGAAGACAGATTTGACAAATTTTCTACAAGAAATACTTACTAATGGTGAAAGGGTAGTAAAGGAAACTCATGATGAGAACAAAAGAAATGTTAATCATGATTTCATGGACTCTAATGTTGGATTGAACACCCACCATATTACGAAAATCGATATGAGGAAGTTTGATGGCAAGGATCCCGCAACATGGATATTACAGATGGAGCAATTTTTCGATCTCAATAATGTGCAAAACACACAAAAAGGTATGTATTGAAACTTTATATTTGGAACCAAATTAGTTTGTATGGTATCAATGTATTTCCTCTCATAAACAAATTATCACTTGGGCAATTTTTACGGAAGAATTGGCAACACATTACGAGGATACAAAAAGCAACACTTTTTTTAGCCATTTGATAAGTCTCAAACAAAAGGGTTCAATAATGGAGCACATTGAGGAGTTCCAAAAATTGAACATAAGGGTAAAAAATATTTTAGAGGAGCATAGGATTGATGTGTTCATAGGGAATTTAAAGGATAATATCCAACATGATGTTCGTCTTTGGGAACCTGATTCATTAGAGAAGGCATTCAGATTAGCAAGAAAAATGGAAAGTAAAATTATGGCAACCAGGAAGCATACCACTCACAACTATAAATATGGAAGTGTTTTTTCCCCTAGTCTTCCACAACCTATAAGGTTGACACCACAATAATTGGAAGAAAAAAGAGCAAAAGGGCTTTGTTACAGTTGTGATAGCAAATATGCTAAAGGTCATAAGTGTGCTGAGAAGAAATTATTCTACATAGATTGTGAAGAGGAAGAAGAAAAGGAGCAAGAAAGGTCAAAAGAAGAGGATATACTCCAAGAACAAAGCCTAGATAAAGAGGAAATGAATCCAACCATATCTTGTAATGCATTGGCTGGAATTACCACTCCTCAAACCATCAAGATAGAAGGACAAATCAAGAAGAAAAAGGTAATAGTGTTGATTGATTCAGGAAGTACCCACAATTTTATTCATTGTAATATAGCAAAAGAATTGAATTGCTTCCTATATCCAGCACTAGAGTGTCAAGTGATGGTTGCAAATGGAGGAATGATAAATTGCTCTGGAAAGTTCCATAATATCAAGCTATCCATGGGGGAATATGTATTGAAAACCCCAATGCTTTCCATTCCAATGGGAGGTGTTGATGTTGTACTAGGAGTCCAATGGCTACAATCCTTGGGTACAATAACTTTTAACTTTCAAGAAATTTTCATGAAATTTTATGCAGAAGGAAAGGAAGTTGAATTAAGGGGTATTGCAAGGAAACTGGGAAAGATAATAAGCTCTAACGGTATGACAAAGCTTCTAAAAAAGGAACAACGAGGTGTAATTTCACAATTATGTTTGCTAGATGTGTCCACATCGAAATCATCTATTTCTCCAGATCTCAAAAAAGTCTTGGACAATCATTCCAAGGTATTTGAGACTCCCAAAGATCACCCACCTATTTGTGATCATGATCATGCTATTCATTTGATTCTAGGAAGTGTTCCTCCAAACATGTGGATGTACAAATATCCCTATGCCCAAAAGAGTGAAATTGAACGTATGGTTGTAGAAATGCTTGAGGCTGGTATAATTAAACCTAGCCAAAGTTCTTTCTCTGCTCTAGTAGTATTGGTGCACAAGAAGGATGGATCATGGCGCATGTGTTCGGATTATAGGGAGTTCAACAAGCTCACTATTAAAGATAAGTTTCCCATTCCTGTCATTCACGAATTATTGGATGAATTGCATGGATCAATTTACTTCACCAAGTTGGATCTTCGTTCAAGATATCATCAAATCAGAATGAAGACTGAAGACATTCCAAAAAGAACATTTAGAACTCATGAGGGTCACTATGAATTTTTGGTCATGCCTTTTGGCCTTACCAATGCACCTTCTACATTTCA
>APFE030183960.1:92245-104490 GCA_000404065.3 Pinus taeda
TTTAATGATACTAATCTACAACAAGTCTTGGAAGGATGATGTTGAACATGTTGACAGGGTGCTACAACTATTGGAGGAGAAACAATTATATGCAAAAAGATCCAAATGTTTCTTTGGAGTACAAGAGGTGGAATATCTGGGTCATATTGTATCTCATGAAGGAGTTAAGGAAGACCCTAGCAAAATTAAAGCCATTAAGGAATGGAAAATCCCCACATCCATAAAGCATTTGCGAGGATTTGTCAGGTTTACAGGGTATTATCGGAAGTTTGTTAATAATTATGGGAGAATAGTAGCACCTCTAAAAAAATTATTGAAGAAAGATGCATTTTCATGGACTCCAGAAGCAACAAAGGCCTTCGAACATCTTAAAGAGGCAATGTGCCAAGCACAGGTCTTAGCTACACCAGACTTCACAAAAACCTTTATTGTGGAATATGATGCTTTAGGAAATGGAATTGGTGCTGTTTTAATAAATGATTTTCCTATTATTGGTGAGTGGTTGGTTTGGAAGGTGGGTGATGTCAGAAGCATTAGACTTGGATTAGATCCTTGGGTAAGGGGAGGAGATAATTATAGATTATTTGATAGCACAATCACAATCAGGAATGGGGCACCAAATCTAGGAAAAGTGCTCAGAATTTGGGTTTGAGTGGGAGAGAAGAAGAGGAATGGTCTATTTTGTGGGAAATCTGTTCTCAAATATGGTTACTATATATAGTGATGAAGAAAACCATCTCATTTCGTTAAAAAAGACTTTGGCTTTTTCACTGCAAAATTGGGTTACCAAACTCTAATGGAAGATTAGGAAAATGGGGAACTTAGTTGGTAGTGGAGTTTTTTGTGGAAGCATAAAGGTCCTCTCAAATGCAAAATTGCATTGTGGTCGACTCTTTCCAATAAACTTCTCACCTGGGACAATTGCATCGAGAGAAGATTGTTTGGTCCAAGTCATTGACCCTTGTGCAAATCGAAGGAGGAGAATGCCCAACATTTATTTATTTCTTGTGCTTTCGTCTGACATGTCTAGTCTAAGTGCTTTTCAATCCATCAGTGGCACAATGGAATGTTGATACTATGGAAAAATGTGTCTTGGACTAGGTTAATGAACCTTCAGCGTTTTCTTATCTAATCTTTCCAACTGTCCTTATTAAATCAATATGGTGGACCAGAAATTTGGTTATTTTTCAGGATAAAATTATTCCTCCAGAGGTTGTGTTTAGGGCTCTTGAATCCACAATTAGACATTTCAACGATGAGATCAAAGCTAGGAAACAACATGCTATGATCATGCTCTCTTTGCACAAATCTATCCCTTGAGGTTTTCTTGATGGGGCGAGCTAGGGAGAACCCCTTATATGTGGTGCAGGTGTTGTATTATATATAAATGATAAACACATTTTTCACATCAAATATGCACCTGGCCATGGTACAAATATGAGAATGGAATGTTCAATCGTATGGGCTTTGGTATATGTAGCCACACAAAAAAGAAATTGAAAAACTACAATTTTGGGGAATTTGAAGTTCGTTGTTGATTGGGTAAATGGATGTGTGGACATTGTGGCTCCACATCTTATGCACATCCTGCAAGGCATAAAATATGTCATGAGAAAACTGGACTGGTTCTTATAGATGCATACATACATACATGTCTATATATATATATATCTTAATTCGTTGGTAGACATAATTTCAAAGGAAGCCATTCAAGTTATTCTAAGGCTTTTGGAATATCAAGAATTTGTTAATGATCAACTTGTGGGGGAAGTTTTCCTTCACTTTTAAATTTCGATGCATACAAGAAAGCTCTTGATCCTATGTTAATTATTTGTAAATAGAGTTGGTATTGTCTTCACAGAGGACTTACCTACTAGATTCTTTCTTGGTTTTGTTTTTCAGATTTGGAAATGGTACATATATAGGTATCTTCACAATGTATAATTTCATTTTACTAGAAATATAAATTCTTTTTCCTAAGGAAAAAGTAAAAAAATTAAGTATTGGTTTAACTTGTGATGAATTGTCACATCTATTTTCAAGCACTGCATTCCATATTTGACCATTGTGCTCGATTTGATTACAATCAATCTATGATCATCTTTGGGCTTGATCAACCACCTTCTCACCCTATGTGGCCACTACCACTTGCTTACCTTGAATGGCCACCACCTCACCAATTTCTAGATAGGAATGATGTTGTCCTATTTGTAAGGCTCTATCAAAAGCAACAATGTTTGAACCAGTACTGCTAAAGGCATACCTACAGGATGCGATGGAAGTAATATGGGATTTTTTCAATAAAAGAGATGTTAATTTTGTGGAGGTTGTGCTTTTTCATACATTATGGCACATCTCGAGAAAAATTCTAAGACTATTAGTGTCATTTGAAAAAGATGGGTTTCAACAGAACATGGAACAAATCCTATTAGGTGTCATCTGCTTATTGGGTTCCTATGGATAAACAAGGAACACATCCTTATCTGTTGGTGTGAACAAAACGAAGTCATTAGGATCTATCCTTTTTTTTTTTCTCTAGCTAGCCACTAGACTTTATCATTTCTTGTTTGGGAAAAACAAAACAATGATATAATGAGTAAAAGATTGATACACAGATCCAAAAGTGGGAGTTGGTACACATAAGAGATGCTACTTTTGTGAGTTATGAATATTTACTTTCATAGGTTATATTTATTGTAGATGACCTTTTTTTTCTATTTCCTAAGATAGCTCTAAGGTGTAGGTTCCCTAGTTGACGTGATAATGTCCTCCTTCACTCACTTAGCACTAGATTGATAGATACGAGGTACAAATTCCTTGCTTAATTTCATTGCATGAAACCTCACTTTGGTATTATCATTCCTTAGCACCAAATGACTTTGAGGTACACGTTCTTTTGTTGATGTGATAACATCCTCTAACAACTTCCCTCACTCCGGTGATAACATGAAACCTCGTTTTGGTATTAACATTTCTTGGCACCAACTTCCTTTGAGGTACAAGTTCCTTTGTTGATGTAATGACATCCTCTAACAACCTCCCTCACTCTGGTCCCAACAACAATCAACATCAACGTTTTTTTTAGGTGCAAGTTGTCTGGTTGATGTCATAACATCCTTACTCCTCAGTGATGTCACAACATCCTTACTTCTCAATTCTAACATTTTTTGTAAATGAAATGTGCTTTATGGGTTCCCTTCATTATGAGTGTTTTTTTTATCATCCCTTTGTAATTGGAAACTTACTAAAAGTCAAAGTGTCATATCCTTTGTTGATGATTTCGGTTCTAGTAAATACAACTATAGATGTTGATTAGCATATTCATGTAACAACCCTTATTTTTTTGATGTAAAAATATGATTGTAATGACAACATGGGAATAGGATCTACAACTAGTTGATTGTGTATTTGAAACACTTAAATTTAATTTTTGTGATGGTACACTAAAGGAGGGGATAACCATTCAAATTTCCAATGTCTAAGGGAGCTATGAAATTATCATTTGTAGACCTTAGTGAGCCAACTGGTTGATAAATAAGTTGTGAGATGCAACCGAGGGAGAACTACCCAATGACAATCGAAATTATGGGATGTGATTCGGGTTGTTGGGTGGAGGGCAATTCCCATTCCCCTAATGCACTGAAAATTTAGGCCAATGGATTTTCAAACACATAGATAATGGTAAGAGAAAGGATATGAGCTTACAACTGAAGAAAATGTAGGTTCTCTAGTTGGTTGGTGAGCTTTATCTCTCATGTTCGAAAAAAGAGCACAATCGCTGCTAATTGTGGGTGTGTATAGTGGAGAATATAATGGCTTTAAGTTGTTATGCAAAGTTTGTGCAAGATAAAAGCTCCGTGAATTTGTGTGTAATCCCTATGAAATGTGTGAGGCTGCTAGATTTAGTTTTATAAGCCTATGTGATTAGTGGGAAGCTCAAGGGATGACTAAATCACTATGGTTCTTGTTGCATAGTTGATAAACCACTTGTATAGGGAACCATGGGTCATTTTGGTGCTTGGTATGAAAATACAACTAATAAAATACTTGGATAGTGGATTCCAACTCCTTGACTAAGCAAAACCCCATTTGAACCTTGGGTGAATCCCTGTGAATGAACTCAAAGAAAAGAGTGGACCATTATGGTGCTTATTGCTAGAGGGTAGTTTATAAACCACCTAGTTAGTGGTCTCCATATTCTGAGTGTTTAACGAAGCCTTTGGTGTGAATTCCCCGAGCAAGCATTCCTTAGACATTGGATTCAAATCGAGGGTAGTCAATTGCAAGAAAAAATACAGTGTAGTTGGCATATGTTTGAGTGGAGAGTGGAAGTCCATCCTTCAATTTCTAGCCATCTTAAAACACACATATAAGTAGATTACAATTGCATATGTTTAATTTTATGTTTATGATTGATACTAAAACATGTATGATTATGCTTAGTTCGTATAGACTATGATGTTCAACATTATGTTTATGATTGAAATATGAATATGTGTGTTCTAAGTTAATTGATGATCATAGTTTTTTGAATAAGTTTAACTAGTTTGTAGTACATCAGATTGATTGGTAGTAATTATCATGGTGTGGTCATATAAAATACATGAAATTTGGTGTTTGGGGCCATGCCTTTTTATTATCTCAAAAACTAGTGTATTTTAGGTCAGGGGCCTCTGCCCCTATTAATAATCATTAGATAGAGTGGGGAGGTTTAGGACTTTATACCTTTGGAAATAAAACTTATAGATTTTGTAATTCATGGATGTTTCCCTTTGTTTTGTAAAAACCTCAAGTTTTAGCGTTTTTATCCGTCATTAGACTGACAGAGCAGGAGAATGTAGAAAATAAATCAGTAGAGTAGAGTCTTAGAAATAACACATTTCTTTGCAAAATCCATTAATCGACAAGCATGGATTAAGTTATTTATCCTTTTCATTAACTTGCTTACGTAAAATTTACTCTGTGTTTAATCAACACTTAAACATTGTTTAATTATTTCTTAAAACTATCGGCTTGCATATTTAATTCCAGAGGAAACATAATGGTAGGGAAGGAAGCATCGGGAGATACATCCTAGGGAGATGCAATACTAGGATATGTATTACCCAAAATCATAGTACTAGGGATGTGATCCCAAGAAACGAGGCAGCATGGGAAGTGATCCTGGGGAATATGACATAAAGTGGAGTGACACCAGGGAATGTGGACCCTAGGGAAAGTATTGGAACACCATCCTCGAGAAAAGTAATACTGAACCACAATGCCAGTGAAGCTAAAAGTGTATGCTCATATTGATATAGCATCAAAATAGAAAAAGATATAAAATGGGAAACAAAGGATTTTCTCAGAAAATCATGTTGTTAATCCTAAGCACTAATCATGATTAATTTCGTTAACCATTGCGATTAGTGATAACCTCAAGTGATTAACATGATACAGGTTGGATATTTGTTAATAGAGTGTTTCATAAAATGGCCAATATTTGGTATGATGTGGCAATATGACGTAGTAGGATGATGTGGATGGTCCACGCGGATTACACATGTGAAAAAATAATGTTATGAGGTCTAAAATAGCTGAAAATGAGTGACATATGGCACCACAAAGTTATGCCACATGTCTTCAAGACATATCAACATAGATCCAATATGGAAATGGTGGGCCCCAAACTCTGATGTTGGCATTTTTGTATGTTTTAAGATTTATAAGTTTTAAACTCAGTGTGGTATGGGGAAGGCTCGAGATTGGGTTACTAGGATACCGAGTACTAGAATTCAAATATAAAACAAATGATTCACTCATTGGTATTCAATATGATGTGGTGAGAGTTCCATGTGTGTTCCATGTGGACCCCATGTGGCGGTGGCGTGTCACCATGTGGGCTAGGTTGCATGGCACCACATGGCTGCCATGCAGATCACTCTTAATGATGTGTCCTCTTTTAATAGGTTAAAATTCTAAAGAGATTTTTTTTTACCTAGGACATGGATTGAGGTAAATTTTATATCGTTTTATATCTATCGACGAGTTGAACATGATGGTGATCTTTGTCTTAGAATTTGAAGACTGAGAAAAATATGTTGTTATAGCCCCCATCTTCATAAAATACCTTGGAGATTGGGTCAAACAAGTACCATTCTGACAACTCGAGATGGCATAAGAGAGTGGGAGGTGTTACAAAGTGTTATCAAAGAAAGTTGGTAGCACTCCCACAACCCAAGATGATTTAAGGGGGTGGGAGGTGTTACAAAGTGGTATCAAAGAAAGTTGGTAGCACTCCCACAACCCAAGATGATTTAAGGGGGTGGGAGGTGTTACAAATTTGTATCAGAGCTAAGGATTAACACTGGATTTGAAGGGGCTCATGCACAATGAATATAATTCAATTTTATATGGACAAATAAATTAAATTTTTATATGAATGTTGATTTAAACATGTGTTTGATATGATTTCTAACCGAGATGGAATTCTTAATTGTCCTTATTTTCTGGAAATATGTAACTGACATGGGTTTTGGTTGTGTGAACAACCTTAGTTCAACATGCTTGGTGCTGACATGCCAAGGACATGATTAATATGTTTATTCTTGATTTAACTAATATTTGTGTGTGTGTGTGTGAAAACACACAAGAAGATACAATATACAACAAAAAATATAGGAATGAGTAGAAAAATGGTACAGTACAACATGGACATAACCCAACCTAACTAGGATTAAGATTCAGTTGGAAAGAGGTCAAAAGAAAACTCCCCTAAATAGATGGATACCTTCAAAATCTCGAGAGTTGAACTAAGGAGTTAGAAGGGTAGAAACGAAAGTATTTTCAAAGCCCAAGAAAGATAAGCATAGATGAATGCAGTGATATTGTAGATTGTTTTAGATCTACAAAGACAAAAGAAACATGAACCTAGTTTTATTTATGTGGACATGCATAAATACAAGAAAATTCCACTTGAAATCCGAAGGAATTGATTAGAAAAAAATAAGGAAACAATTAACAAGCCAAAGAGGCACATGAATACAAGTGAGGACATAGTGGGAGGAGGAACTCGACTCAAAACTCCATAACCAACAAACAAATATCCATGACCAACTATCTAGTGTGACAAATAGGACAAAAAGACACCACCAACAAAGGAAGAGTGAGAAAAACACAACGCTGAAAGAATTCAAGAAAGCAAAGCCCCCCACCTTTGATGGAGAGATTATGAAGAGCGAAGAAGCAAAAGTTTGGGTTTTGGTCTTAAAGAACTACTGCAGAGTTCATGATTATTCTAAAATTGTGAATGTCAGGGAAGCCATTTTTAACTTGAACAGAAAATTTGACATATGGTGTGAAGATCTTATAAATGTCAAAGGAATTTAAGAAAATAACTTACCTAGAAAATATTTGAGAAATACTTTTGGGAAAAGTCCCTATCTGAGAGGTACTATAACAACAAAAGAAAAAAGTTTCATGAGCAGAAGTTGGGACAACTTTCCTTGGATGCCTACACCAATAGGGTTTTGGAACTGGTAAGGTATGTGCCTTGCATTAGGGACGAGAAGGTGACTATTTAGAGACATCTTAGTGGTTTACCATAGTCCTACAAAGACAAAATTTAATTTGATGAACCAAAAGCACTGGAGGACACTATTAGGAAGGTCAAGTATTTCTATAATTAGTTCCAACATAAGGCCAAATTATGGACACACTAGAAGAATAAAGATAGAGCCAAATTTAAAGGGAAAGAACCACAAATTATCCTCAAGGTACAAGAAAATGGGGAAAATGGTCAAGTTCAATACATTCGATAAAGGTGAATTCCAGTTCATAATTTCTATGCTTCCAATAGACAATAACATATCAAACTAGAAGGAGAAGAGCCAGAGGGACCTAAAAGAAAGCCATTGCAATGTTCATGTATGGAGAGAATCATATGTTAAAATATTTCCCTCACCAATAGCATAACAACAAGAAGTTGTAGAATCTCCAAGAGGCAACAACAATGAATGATGTGGCTCAAAGAATACCTAATATTTATGCAACATTGGACAATAGACAAGCATGTCACCAAGCCTCGATGATGAAAATGGAAGGCATGCTTTCCAACTAGACCATTTCAATTTAATTGATCTGGGTTCTAATTTCAGTTATCTTAGCTCCAAAATTGGATAGACATGTTCCTTGCAAAATAAACCACATGCCAAATAATGGTTGGTCCAACCAACAACAGGAGTCAAAAATAGGGTTACTAGTTTGGTGGAGTCATGCCACCTGAAAAATAAGCAACATACCCACAACAACCGAAATTGATATATTTAAATTGGGTTCATATGATATTTTATTTAGCATGGACTAGATAGAAGGCCATAGGACCAAAGTTGATTGTTATGGTAAACCACTGGAATTCCTCATCGATGAAGGAGAGGGAAAGGTATTGTGGGGAATAAGAAAACCTATTTCACTAAGGAAGATTTCAATGATTTAAGTGATGAAATGTGGTAGGAAGGGGGTGTTCCCTATTTATTATCTAAGTAACTTGGGTGTTCTGTGCCAATTTTTAAATCCCAATATTACATGAGCATGATGAAGTTGGTAAAATTATAACTTTCGCTGAAATAAATGTTGGATAAAGGGAACAACAGACCTAGTGTACCACCTTGGGGATCCCCAACGCTATTTTTAAAGAAAAAGGATGGAACACTATATCTATGCATTGATAAAAGGTAGTTAAATAAAGCTACAATGAAGAATAAATACCCATTTCCTAGAATCGATGATCTATTTGATCAGTTGAGAGGGGCCACAATGTTTTCCAATATAAATCTAATATCTAGCTATCATCAAGTCAAATGAAAGATGAAGACATTCACAAGACAACTTTTAGGATAAGATACAAGTACTATGAGTTCGTGGTGGTGCCATTTAGGTTCACAAATGCCCCAACCACATTTATGTTCCTAATGAACAATGTTCTCAGCTAATATTTGGACAAGTTCATGTTAGTTTTTGTTGATGATATTTTGGTTTACTAATAAATGAGAGAAGAAAATGAAGAGCACATGAGCGTGGTGTTGCAATTACTGTTGGAACAAAAATTGTATGCCAAACTTAATAATTGTGATTTCTTCCTAACATAAGTACAATATTTGGGACAAGTCATCTCAAAGGAAGGAGTAGCTATATATCCAAAAAATATCAAGGCCATAATGGAGTGGCCTACTCTGTGAAATGTTATGAAGGTTAGATCCTTCATGATATTGGCCAGATAGTACAGGAAATTCATTCAAGTTTTTTCAAATATTGGGCATACAATAAAAAATTTACAAAAGAAAGGAGTCAAATTTCAATGGACATCAGAGTGTGCAACTAGATTTGAGAAACTCAAGTAGTTTCTCACACATGCACAAATACTTGCAAGGAAGGACTAGGTGGAGTCCTAATGCAAGAAGAACATGTAATATGCTACTAGCATGAGAGGAACTATTTTACTCATGACTTAGGGCTAGCAATAATCATGCATGCATTGAAGATGTGGAGGCATTAATTACTTAGGAGAAGGTTTGTGTTGATGTCATATCATGGAGGACTAAGATACTTGTTTTATCAACCCATGTTAAATGCTAGACAAAGCATATGATTGAATTTAATTAGCGATTTCAGTTTTGAAATCAAGCATATTAAGGGAAAGGAAAATCATGTAGTAGATGCACTTGGTAGAAGTACAAGTAGCTCACATGGAAACCATGAGCACTTTTGAAATTGACAACAAATAAAGGATTAAAGAGGATTTTCTACATGATGAGCATATCTAGTATGTGAAGGAATCCTTATAGCAAGAATCAAAGGGAACAATAAATAAAAACTATAATCTCACTCACGATGGTATGTTGATGTTCAAACAAAGATGATATGTACCCTGTGTGACTGAATTGAAGAAACTCATAACGGATGAGTTTCATAAAGCAAGTCATCCTGGTTACCAAAAAATGAGAACAACCATAAATAAATGGCATTATTGGCCAAGAACGAAGAAGGAAATAGAATAATATATTTCAAGGTTCCTAGAATGCCAACAAGTCAAGGTAGAATGTAGACATGCAGTGAGATTACTACAATTAGTTCCAATCCTTGAGTGGAAATGGGAAGACATATCTATGGAATTCATCATGAGATTGCCAAAGACATCCAAACAAAATGTTGTCATTATGGTGGTAGTGGACAAATTGAGTAAGGAAACTCACTTTATAACTATTAATTCCACCCACAAAGATATTGAAATAACTCAAATTTTTATGAGGAAATATTTAGATTACATGGCATACCCAAGAAGATAATTTCAAATCAGGATGCCAAATTCACTTCAAATTTTTGGAAGGCATTATTTTCAAGATTTGAGACTTAGCTAGATTTTAACAAAACCTATTATCCTCCAATAGATGGTCAAACTGAAAGGGTAAACATAATTCTAGAAGACATGTTGAGTATGTACACCATGCATCAACCAAAGAGGTAGGAAGAATTACTGCCAGTAGTTGAATTTGCATACAACAAGGGGTACCAAGAATCATTGAAGATGACTCCTTTTCAGGTGTTGTATGGAAGAAAATGCAATACCCCCATTAGATGGAATGACCCGATGAACATAGTGGTACCTAGACCTAACATTGTGAGAGAAATGGAGCAGGAAGTGATTATTATCAGGAAGAAGTCGAAAGAAACCCATGATAGGAAAAAGAGTTATACAGACCAACAAAAAATCCACAAAGAATTCCAAGTGGGAGAGCATGTATGGGTGAATGCATGAAGATTGGTTACACTTTTGGGCCAACTATGGTGACGAAATTTCAAGTTTTTCCTCTTTTATCAAAATTAAGCCCTCATAATTCATATAAGCATTGTGAATTTAGATTTAGAGTAAAAAGACAATATGTGGAGAATTATGTTGTTGTCCTAATGATATTTTTTGCAAATTTTTTTAGTTTCGTATAATATGTCAATTTTCCATTAAATGAAATGCTTGTCCTTGCAAATTTTCACATATCTTAAAAGGTATGTGTGTGTTCATGTAGAATAACTTAGTCTAAAATGTGTAGTTTAATATATATGAGCATATTATAATTTTTTTTTAATACAAAATTATATTTTTTTTTATTAATTTTCAAAGTTGGCAAAATAATATTTCAATTGCATTTTGCAGACACATGTGTTTGCATAAGTTTTCTTTCAACTATTTAAATAAATTGAAAAACCAAGAGTATCCTTTTGAAGAGGACTTTTAAATGAAGATAGTGGTTTTCTTTGAAATTTTTTCATTGTGTATATTTTATGATATTTATTTTTTATTCAACCTCTTTAAAATTGTTCAAAAAAATTTCAAGCATTGTGTTTAAAAGAAATTAGATGAAAAATATCATATGAATTCGAAAATGTCAAACTGATATGCCATTGGATAGAGGATTCCTTCATGAATCCAAGATGATCAACTCCACCACCTAAAGAAATTTTTTTCCCTAGGTCTGATAGGGTACAAAATGGTGTTGGAGGAAATTTTGTAGAAGGGGTGCTGAAATTGTGGATTTTAGGACTTCAGAGGGATGATCAAGTGCTTAAAGTGCTTGATCAAGCATTTAAAGTGCTCGATCGAGCTTTTAAATTTCAAATTCAAATAGCTCAATCAAGGGTTTCATAAACCCTCGATCGATCCATTTACGTGGTTAACAGGGGTTCGATCAAGCGTTATGGCTCGATCAAGCTATATGCTCGATGAAGCTCTACAAAAAACACTGTGAATCCCATAACTTAGTTTTTAGAATCAATAAAGATCTAAAATTTAAGTTTTTACCACATTTTAAAATTCAAAATTTTGTTATAATTTTTGTTATCTTGTCAGTAGAAACCTTATTGAATTATATTAATATTAAAAAATTATTATTATAATTATTATTAGAATGGGATATAATATGATATAGTACAAAAAAATTATTGTTAATAATTTATTGTTAATATTAAATTTATTTAATTTTGGATTAAATAGAATAATGTTATTAACTTAAAATAATATGAAATTGCTTATATTATAAGTATATCTTAGCGCGAACCACATTAATAAATGTGGTTGATATAACCATATGCCATAGAAAAAGAGTCATTTAACAGACAAAAGAGTGAACAAGCCTACTCATCAGTTAATATGTATTTAATCCTAGTTTTTATAAATATAAAATAATAAATATAAAAATTAAAACCCAGAAGTAATC
>APFE030183960.1:126517-150909 GCA_000404065.3 Pinus taeda
TAATAAAAAACACCTAAAGTTAATGTAGGGTAGTTCATGTTCACCAACAAATTAATTAATAGATGAAATGGTTTTTTTAAAGCATTTTTTTGGTCATTTTCATTCAAAATCCACTACAAATTTTTAAAAATCATTTGTTTAAGTTGTTTGATTTGCAAAGATCAAGTGCCTCACCTGTTTTTCAGGATGCAAAATCCATTTATGTATTCAAAAGTGTATTTTAAACAACAACAAATTACAAACTTGCTAGAAATTCTATTGTGAGATTTCCACCAAAAAGTCATTGTCATTTATAAGAGTATAATATAATTTAATGAATATTAAATTTAATAATTAATTAAAATAACTACATTAATAATTAAACCAACCTAGATCCATCTTAACTCCAGATCTACCAAGTGCCCAAAGGGATTCAATCTCTTTTCACTCAAAAATGAGTTTGCATCTTGAGAGATTTGATCCCTATTAGTGCTTGAAATATTTAGAGTTAAGGTAGATCTAGGATTGTTTAATTTTAAATCTAATGCTTCACTAATCTAAAGTCCACTACAATATATTCCCCATATTTTATTGTAAAGTGTATCTTCATGCAATTAAATATACAATTTGAATTATCATGATAATGAAGAAGAAGAATACCATCTATTGAGATTGTAATTGTTTTCTTGAACTTTCAAACCGATAAAGATTACATAAAATAATTTATAATCGTATTTATATTTTTAAAAACTAATAAGAAAAGTGTTCAAGATTATCCTGTTTTAAATTTAAAATTTAGAAAATTATTATTCTAATAAATATTAATTTAATCTTTAAATAACTGAAAAGGTAATTGAAAATAAATTTTTTTAATTAAATTTAAATTTTAATATAATAGATTACAGGACTTTTGTATTCAACTTTCTCATGTCATAAAAAAAATGCTTTGATTCCATTCGCAAAACAATTATTCATATATTAAATATTGATAATTTTCTTATCTATATGACTTAAAATTAAAAAAATATAAATTCTTAAACTTCACCGAAAAAAAATGTAAAGAAATGCAGATGCATTATTGTGTCACAAAACCAAGTCACGGGTCGTCGTGTAAAGTTGGACATCCCATGTCGCCTTTGCTTTAATCTAAACGGCTAAAATTTCGCAAACACAAGTTACGGGTCAAAACAAAAAGAACGGTCTCTCTAAAATATTATGAAAATGAGTAGAATTTTCAAATAGTGGCCCCACAAAAGAAGTTATTCAGAGTGAAGGTGACGGCTAGGGATTATTCCACGATCTCTATTCAAGGCTGAAATTGACAATATTGAATGTGAGCATAAAATATAATATGACTCTTTTTCCAGAGAGGAAAAGTCATCTTTTTCATTAATTAAAAAGAAGTACAGTATCCGAAGAGTCTCGGAATAGCCAAGATTTTCAATATTTGCAAAGAGAGACAGAAAGACCAGTAAACAAAAGTCAAAAACACCAGCAGAAAAGGATGCCAATGTTCATTCTAGGAAGCTGATTTTGTTGCGACAGATGACCAGAGAGGATATGGAATCTTTCATTTTTCAGAAGTTGCATGTTATGTTTTTTTGCGTGAATGTGATGAAATGGTTAGGTGGAGAAGATTGGTCTCATATATCTAGTTTTATAGCTTTATAGTTGAATCTTGAATAAAACTATGTATATCTAAAAACTGCGCTCTAAACTTAATTTTATTTTAAAAAACCAAAACTAAATCTAATTTTATTTAAAAAACCAAAACTAAAAGTAGAATTTAAAAACATTTGATTTATTCCATAGAAAAGTAATAACAGTCTTTTGTTTTTTATTTTTGCTTTACGAAACACATATTTAGGAAATATGTAATGCCAAGGCCTCAAAGTTTGTGCCCAATTTTTTGTTATCTTGTTATAATTGAGAAGTGTGGCAATAGCGAGTAATAGTCCAATCACTTAATTGCTTGCAGTGAGTGCCTTGGATTACACCTTTTTAGTTCTTGCTTTTGACTGATATTATAGTTATTGGTGAGGAATATCTTTTTTTAGGTTTGTTATTTAAATTTAAAAAATCTATTTTACAATTTTATATTTGAATATTTGTATTTGATTTTAGGTGACCAGATAAATGGTATGATGTGTTATTTTTTGTCACTGTTGTAGGAAAATAATTTATATATATATAATATATATATATATAATTAAGTATTGATTTCAATTTTGATAGTCAAGAGTTTATGGAAATTTTTAAACAATGGGTTTATTTTAGGACGATAAGTATTTCGGAAAAAAACCAAAGTTGAATGGAAGCCCTAGGGAATTGATTCATAGTTCATCAATTGTATGAAAAGCTTTAGTAAATGCTTTTCCTATTATTGGTGAGTGGTTGGCTTGGAAGGTGGGTGATGTCAGAAGCATTAGACTTGGATTAGATCCTTGGGCAAGGGGAGGAGATAGTTATAGATTATTTGATAGCACAATCACAATCAAGAATGGGGCACTAGATCTAGGAAAAGTGCTCAGAATTTGGGTTTGAGTGGGAGAGAAGAAGATGAATGGTCTATTTTGTGGGACATCTGGTCTCAACTATGGTTACTATATATAGTGATGAAGAAAACCATCTCATTTCGTTAAAAAAGACTCTGGCTTTTTCACTGCAAAATTGGGTTACCAAACTCTAATGGAAGATTAGGCAAATGGGGAACTTATTTGGTAGTGCAGTGAAAGCATAAAGGTCCTCTCAAATGAAAAATTGCATTATGGCCGACTCTTTCCAATAAACTTCTCACCTGGGATAATTGCATCGAGAGAAGATTGTCTGGTCCAAGTCATTGACCCTTGTGAAAATCGAAGGAGGAGAATGCCCAACATTTATTTGTTTCTTGTGCTTTCGTTCGACATGTCTAGTCTAAGTGCTTTTCAATCCATTAGTGGCACAATGGAATGTTGATACTATGGAAAAATGTGTCTTGGACTAGGTTAATGACCCTTCAGTGTTTGCTTATCTAATCTTTCCAAATGTCCTTATTAAATCAATATCGTGGACCAGAAAATTGGTTAATTTTCAAGGCAAAATTATTCCTCCAGAGGTTGTGTTTGGGGCTATTGAATCCACAGTTAGACATTTCAACGATGAGATCAAGGGCCAAGGCTAGGAAACAACGTGCTCTAATCATGCCCTCTTTGGACAAATCTATCCCTTGAGGTTTTCTTGATGGGGCGAGACAGGGAGAACCCCCTATGTGTGGTGCAGGCATTGTATTATATATAAATGATAAACACATTTTTCACATCAAATATGCACTTGGCCATGGTACAAATATGAGAACGGAATGTTCAACCGTATGGGCTTTGGTATATGTAGCCACACAAAAAGAAGTTGAAAAACTACAAATTTTGGGGGATTTGAAGTTGGTTGTTGATTGGGTAAATGGATGTGTGGACATTGTGGCTCCACATCTTATGCACATCCTGCAAGGCATCAAATATGCCATGAGAAAACTGCATTGGTTCTTACATATACATATAAATATACATATACATATACATATACATATACAATAAAGCTTATTCTAAGGCTTTTGGAATATCAAGAATTTGTTAATGATCAACTTGTGGGGGAAGTTTGCCTTCACCTTTAAATTTCGATGCATACACGAAAGCTCTTGTTCCTATGTTGATTATTTGTAAATAGAGTTGGTATTGTCTTCACAGAGTACTTACCTACTGGATTCTTTCTTGGTTTTGTTTTTCAGGTTTGGAAATGGTACATATATAGGCATCTTCACAATGTATAATTTCATCTTACTAGAAATATAAATACATTTTCCTAAGGAAAAAGTAAAAAAAATTAAGTATTGGTTTAACTTGTGATGAATTGTCACTCTATTTTCAAGCACTGCAATCCATATTTGATCATTGTGCTCAATTTCACTACAATTGATCTATGATCATCTTTGGGCTTGATCAACCACCTTCTCACCCTACGTAGCCACTACCACTTGCTTACCTTGAATGGCCACCACCTCAACAATTTCTAGATAGGAACGATGTTGTCCTATTTGTAAGGCTCTATCAAAAGAAACAATGTTTGACCCAGTACTGCTAAAGGCATACCTACAGGATGCGATGGAAGTAATATGGGAGTTTTTCCATAAAAGAGATGTTAATTTTGTGGAGGTTGTGCTCTTTCCTACATTAGGGCACATCTCGAGAAAAATTCTAAGACTATTAGTGTCATTTGAAAAAGATGGGTTTCAAGAGAACATGGAACAAATCCTATTAGGTGTCATCTGCTTATTGGGTTTCTATGGATAAACAAGGAACACATCCGTCTCTGTTGGTGTGAGCAAAACGAAGTCATTAGGATCTTTCCTTTTTTTTTTGTCTAGCTAGCCACTAGAATTTATCATTTGCTTGTTTGGGAAAAGCAAAACAATGATATAACGAGTAAAAGATTGATACATAGATCCAAAAGTGGGAGTTGGTACACATAAGAGATGCTAGTTTTGTGAGTTATGAATATTTACTTTCATAGGTTATATTTATTGTAGATGACCTTTTTTTCCTATTTCCTAAGATAACTCTAAGGTGTAGGCTCCCTAGTTGATGTGATAATGTCCTCCTTCACTCACTTAGCACTAGATTGATAGATATGAGGTACAAATTCCTTGCTTAATTTCATTGCATGAAACCTCAATTTGGTATTATCATTCCTTAGCACCAAATGACTTTGAGGTACAAGTTCTTTTGTTGATGTGATGACATCCTCTAACAACTTCCCTCTCTCCGGTGATAACATGAAACCTCATTTTGGTATTAACATTTCTTGGCACCAACTTCCTTTGAGGTATAAGTTCCTTTGTTTATGTAATGACATCCTCTAACAATCTCCCTCACTTTGGTCCCAACAACAATCAACATCAATGTTTTTTTTAGGTGCAAGTTGTTTGGTTGATGTGATAACATCCTTACTCCTCGGTGATGTCACAACATCCTTACTCCTCAATTCTAACATTTTTTATAAATGAAATGTGCTTTATGGGTTCCCTTCATTATGAGTGGCTTTTTCAACATCCCTTTGTAATTGGAAACTTACTAAAAGTCAAAGCATCATATCCTTTGTTGATGATTTTGGTTCTAGTAAATACAACTATAGATGTTGATTAGCATATTCATGTAACAACCCTTGTTTTTGTAATGTAAAAATATGATTGTAATGCGAACATGGGAATAGGAGCCACAACTAGTTGATTGTGTATTTGAAACACTTAAATTTAATGTTTGTGATGGTACACTAAAGGAGGGGATAACCATTCAAATTTCCAATGTCTAAGGGAGCTTGTGTGCCTTGAAAGACCACATAACCGAATCCTGAAATTATCATTTGTAGACCTTAGTGAGCCAACTGATTGATAGATAAGTTGTGAGATGCAACTGGGGGAGAACTACCCAATGACAATCGAAATTATGAGATGTGATTTGGGTGGTTGGGTGGAGGGCAATTCCGATTCCCCTAATTCACTGAAAATTGAGGCCAATGGATTTTCAAACATATAGAAAATGGTAAGAGAAAGGATATGAGATCACAACTAAAGAAAATGTAGGTTCTCTAGTTGGTTGGTGAGCTTTATCTCTCTTGTTGGAAAAATGAGCACCCTCGCTACTGATTGTGGGTGTGTATGGGCATTGTGGAGTATTGTTAGTGGAGAATAAAATGGCTTTAAGTTGTTATGCAAAGTTTGTGCAAGATAAAAGCTCCGTGAATTTGTGTGTAATCCCTATGAAATGTGTGAGGCTGCTAGATTTAGTTTTATAATCCTATGTGATTAGTGGGAGGCTCAAGGGATGACTGAATCACTATGGTTCTTTTTGCATAGTTGATAAACCACTTGTATAGGGAATCATGGGTCATTTTGGTGCTTGGTATGAAAAGACAACTGATAAACTACTTGGATAGTGGATTCCAACGCCTTGACTAAGCAAAACCCCATTTGAGCCTTGGGTGAATCCTTGTGAATGAACTCAGATAAAAGAGTGGACCATTATGGTGCTTATTGCTAGAGGGTAGTTGATAAGCCACCTAGTTAGTGGTATCCATATTCTGAGTGTTTAACGAAGCCTTTGGTGTGAATTCCCTGAGCAAGCATTCCTTAGACATTGGATTCAGATCCAGGGTAGTCAATTGCAAGAAAAAATATAGTGTAATTGGCATATGTTTGAGTGGAGAGTGGAAGTTCATCCTTCAATTTCTACCCATCTTAAAACACACATATAAGTAGATTACAGTTGCATATGTTTAATGTTATGTTTATGATTGATACTAAAACATGTATGATTATGCTTAGTTAGTATAGACTATGATGTTCAACATTATGTTTATGATTGAAATATGAATATGTGTGTTCTCAGTTAATTGATGATCATAGTTTTCTAAATAAGTTTAACTAGTTTGTAGTTGGTCAGATTTATTGGTAATAATTATCGTGGTGTGGTTATATGAAATACATGAAATTTGGTGTTCGAGGCCATGCCTTTTTATTATCTCAAAAACTAGTGTATTTTAGGTCAGGGGCCTCTGCCCCTATTAATAATCATTAGATAGAGTGGGGAGGTTTAGGACTTTAGGCCTTTGGCCATAAAACTTATAGATTTTGTAATTCATGGATGTTTCCCTTTGTTTTGTAAAAACCTCAAGTTTAAACTCTTTTACCAGTCATTAAACTGACAGAGCGGGAGAATGTAAAAACTATATAAGTAGAGTAGAGTCTTAGAAATAACACATTTCTTTGCAAAATCCATTAATCGAAAAGCATGGATTAAGTTATTGATCCTTTTAATTAACTTGCTTAAGTAAAATTTACTTAGTGTTTAATCAACACTTAAAGATTGTTTAATTATTTCTTAAAACTATCGGCTTGCAGATTTAATGCCGGAGGAAACATAATGGTAGGGAAAGAGGCATGGGGAGATACATCCTAGGGAGATGCAATACCAGGATATGTATTCCCCAAAATCATGGTATTGGGGATGTGATCCCAGGAAACGAGGCATCGTGGGAAGTGATCCTAGAGAATATGACATAAAGTGGAGTGACACTAGGGAATGTGGACCCTAAGGAAAGTATTGGAACACCATCCTCGAGAAAGGTAATACTGAACCACAATGCCAGTGAAGCTAAAATTGTATGCTCATATTGGTATAACATCAAAATAGAAAAAGACATAAAAAGGGAAACAAAGGATTTTCTCATAAAATCATGTTGTTAATCCTAAGCACTAATCATGATTAATTTCATTAACCATTGCGATTAGTCCTAACCTCAAGTGATTAACATTATACAAGAATTTGGAGATTTGTTAATAGAGTGTTTCATAAAATGGTCAGTATTTGGTATGATGTGGCAATATGACGTAGTAGGATGATGTGGATGGTCCATGCGGATTACACATGTCATGTGAAAAAATAATTTTATGAGGTATAAAAAGGTCGAAAATGAGTGACATATGGCACCACAAAGTTATGCCACATGTCTTCAAGACATATGAACATAGATCCAATATGGAAAGGGTGGGCCCCAAACTCTGATGTTGGCATTTTTGTTTGTTTTAAGATTTATAAGTTTTAAAGTCAGTGTGGTATGGGGAAGGCTCGAGATTGGGTTACTAGGATACCGAGTACTAGAATTCAAATATAAAACAAATGATTTACTCATTGGTATTCAATATGATGTGGTCAGAGTTCCATGTGCGTTCCATGTGGACCCCATGTGGAGGTGGTGTGTCACCATGTGGGCTAGGATGCATGACACCACGTGGGCTAGGTGTGACCACATGGGTGCCATGCAGATCCCTCCTAATGATGTGTCCTCTTTTAATAGGTTAAATTTCTAAAGGGAATAACTTTTTACATGGAACATGGATTGAGGTAAATTTTATATCGTCGTAAAGTTGTCAATGAGTTGAACATGATGGTGATGTTTGTTTTAGAATTTGAAGGCTGAGAAAAATATGTTTTTACAACCCCATATTCATAAAATGCCTTGGAGATTGGGTCAAACAAGTAACATTCCGACAACTCAAGATGGCATAAGAGAGTGGGAGGTGTTACAAAGTGGTATCAAAGTAAGTTGGTAGCACTCCCACAACCCGAGATGACTTAAGGGGGTGGGAGGTGTTACAAATTTGTATCAGAGCTAAGGTTTAAAACTGTATTTGAAAGGGCTCATGCACAATGAATATAATTCAATTTTATATGGACAAATAAATTAACTTTTTATATGAATGTTGATTTAAACCTGTGTTTGATATGATTTCTAACCGAGATGGAATTCTTAATTGTCCTTATTTTCTGGAAATATGTAACTAACATGGGTTTTGGTTGTGTGAACAACCTTAGTTCAACATCCTTGGTGATGACATACCAAGGACATGATTAATATGTTTATTCTTGATTTAACTGATATGTGTGTGTGTGTGTGTGTGTGTGTGTGTGACAACACACAAGAAGACACAATATACAACAAAAAATAGAGGAATGAGTAGAAAAATGGTACAATACAACATGGACATAACCCAACCTAACTAGGAATAAGATTCAATTGGAAAGAGGTCAAAAGAAAATTCCCCTAAATAGATGGATACCTTGAAAATATTGAGAGTTGAACTAAGGAGTTACAAGGCTAGAAATGAAAAGATTTTCAGAGCCCAAGAAAGGTAAGCATAGATGAATGCAGTGATATTGTAGATCGTTTTAGATCTAGAAAGACAAAAGAAACATGAACCTAGTTTTATTTATGTGGACATGCATAAATACAAGAAAAGTCCACTTGAAATCTGAAGGAATTGATTAGAAAAAATAAGGAAACAATTAACAAGCCAAAGAAGAGGCACATGAATACAAGTGAGGACATAGTGGGAGGAGTAACTCGACTCAAAACTCCATGACTATGATGTAGGTAAAGTTCCCTCTGCGGACAGAGGCAACCCCTCTAGCCCTACAATGGGTCTAGTCACAGTTTGACAAATACAATAGCTAATTCCTTAAATAGTCATCGTTGAAATAGCCTACTTTATGCCGGTGTTCGATGCAGTCTTCATTACACTGCTCCAACTATTGTTTTCTTCTCCTTGATGAGTTATTCACCTCAAACACTATAAGAGAATAATGGAACACGTAATAGAGCACAATAATGAACTATCCACTTACAGAGTTAAGGAACCATAACCTATAAAATACATTTCATACATGATATAGGATATAACCATTGATTGTATTAATATGAGCAAAAGTAAAGCTTACAATCATACCTTGACATCGCAAGCTTCCTTGAAGGGTCCAGTCAGTATGTCTCCACAAGCATTCACTCTCAAAAGGTCTCCCAGAAAGGCTGATGACTCTCTCTCTCACTGAAAATCACTAATATAAGGCTAAGGCAATCCACAACCAATTGCTAGACTATCAGTAATTCACACTACAAACTATCAATCCAACACCAAGAACTAGAGAATTTTCTCACTACCAAAAAACTAGCTGATCATAGTCATGGAGGATGCTTTTATAAGAGGAGGAGCCTCCAAAAATGAGGGAGAGGAAGCTTATCTTCATGGGAAGTTACTCAAAAAGCGGAACCACCATCTCAAATGAGGAAAGGAAATCTTCCTTGACCCAACAACCAGTTCCAGAACCACCCAAAAGCATTATGTTTGAGCTAATTCGCCATATCTGGGTCGTCGCGAGTCGAACACTAAGACTCAAAGATGACATCGCGAGGCAACAATGTATTCAGAGCTATCGTCGCAAATAGGATACTGATGACTTGCGATGATTCCTAAAATCTAACCGTCGCAGAGAACAGATGTACTCTTGTGACGATGTCACAAGGTTCTGGTTCACTTTGGTCCATCATCGCAGACAAGATATTGATGTCCTGTGACGATCTTGAAACATAGGTTGAAAGGGTCAACTTCAGGATTAATGAGCATGGTTGATCTTCTTGAGTGATATGGAAGATGTGGACACATATTTTGATGTATGACACAGAACAGATGCCATTCAGGGACCGACTCTACTCGGGATCAGGGGATGCGGGGTCGGTGACAAAAAACTATGTAACAGATGCCCCCTAAAGCATGAAGGTCGAGAGAGTGGGAGGGGTGAAATTCTTTACGAAACCATAACTGAACTAGAACACCATCATGGAGAACCTGCAGATGCAAGTACAACCGATATCTCTAAAAGAAATGCATGTAGTCAAGGTATGGACGCAACCATCCAAAAGACAGATAGAACTGGTCTGTGATATAGACGCAGCCATCCAGTCGAAAAGACCATATGAAAACTTAGGTATGGTCACAACCATCTAGAAGGACTCAGGTATGGTTGCAGCCATCCAATCAAAAGAGTCATGTATAAATAATCCACGCAACCTGGACTTGTGTGATCTGAGCCCAGGGTCTTGAATCCCAACCTATCCATCGTACAATTTCTAATATGCGAATAAATGTGTCGAAGTCAAGCATACTAGAAAATTTCTTGATTACCGGCCAATGATGTGAACTGTTAACAAGCGTGAGAGAGACCACCAGTAATGTCAATGATTCTCAAGGTACTGCTAGTACAATCCACAAAGTGTGAAGAATAATCTGGAGTTGAACACTTGTGAAATCACCCGATTGAAGACCAATGATGTAAGTCTGTCGTCGAATGCGAAGAACTTGCCATTGAGGCATGCAAGCTCCAAGGTACCTGAAAGGAGTCTCTAGATCAAATTCCTAGATAACGAGTCGATGTCGACAGGAAGCGATCCATCACAGGAGGGCCATTGTTTCCCACATCAACGACACAAGACAAAGGAACAAGATGTATATGGATGAAACAGAGAATCAGAGGAGGATATAAGGGTGCAAATTGCAGAAGGATTAAGCTCTTGAACATATCGACGACATGACTCCAGAATGTGGCAGGATTTTGGTACCAAGGGATCGAAGGTCATGCAGATACAACAGGGATTGAATGGAATGAAGCAAAATGAAGAACCCAAACCCTGGAATGCCAATGATGAAGTGAGGATGTCCCAAACCCGGCGAGAAGCAACAAAGGTGTTGATGTTCAACAGTGACAAGCTGCCGTAGGTAATCAACAAAATGTTTCAAAATTTTTCCCCCACCATTGTTGGTGAGTACCCCAATTAGTTTTGAAACACAAGCTTGAAAGGGATAGAATATGCTTGCAATATAAGTTTGTCCTTCAGACAAATCCAACCTAGTGAAATTTTAATGAGCCGTAGGGAGGAGAAGCTCGGGTCTCATCATGGAAACGAGTCCAATGTCGTCACGGTATAACGAGTTCGACATAGGTAAAACTCGGAGTCTTTTTCATGTTTAGAGAGTTTGAAAAAGACACGGAAAAGAAAACTCCAAAGGGGCCCTTTTCATATGTTTGTGTCTCTCAAGCTCGAAAAGGTAGAAAATGATACTCGAGAGAACTGCTTGACCATTTCAGTCAAGGAGTACTTTTCGTAAATAACACCTCTATCCCGAAAAAGTAAAAAACTTATTGGAGACACGACATTTTGTAACCATTAATGAGCTCGAAACGACAAGGGCTCAATAATCTTTTCACGTTTCAAGAATCAGAAAAGAGCTTAAATTTGACTTGGAAAGGGTTTTTTTGGTATTTCTTTAGTATATAATTTAGCATCGATCATCACCATTGCTTAGAACACATGTCACTACACACAATCAAAAAACGCAAGCATAAGATCTACACAAACACGCATATAGGCCAAAACCCTAATTGAAAAACTTAAAAACCCTAATTTTTTTGAAAAAAAGATTATAGAAGACACATTATGGTGAAAACCCATTTTACTTTTGTTTTTTGACTGTGGTAAAAAAAAACTTCAACATTGCATACCTGAGCGATTCATTCCAGGAAACTTAATGGTCCATTGCTTCTCGTGCTTCCTCCAGGTAAATACCCCATCCCTATCTTTTTTTTTCCACCAAATTTAAATGCAATTTCATGTTTTAGACCGGTATTTGAAGAGGTTTTTTGGGAAAAAGTTCTGCCTCGGTCGTCGTAAGTTTCTCCCTCAGGGCTGCGACGACCGAGAAATTTGCACGGGGAAAAACAGGATCATCGTAGCAAAGTGATGTACACCTGCAATGACCCGAGAATTTGTGAACTATGCAAATCGGCCCATCGCTGCTATTTTAAAAACAGTTGCGATGAGCATCGGAACCAAAAACACTTCAGTTTTAGATAGTTTTAAGATATGAAAATTGTTGAACGGAATTTAATAAAAGGATGTTGGTGCATGCAAGGGTACAAAATGGCTTTCTTTGGAAGGAACACACTCACGATGATGATGATGAGATGGGGGGTAGCCAATCCTCATTGTTAGAATATCCTATGGAACTGTGGGTTATTAAAATTCTTCTTAACACCACTATTGAGAGCCCAACTAGATATATTGGAGTACCTTATCTGCGCGTGGAATCCAATGGAGGGAAAATTTATCATCCATGGGAAAGAAATCGAATTTGATGCCACATATATCTATTTTTTGACCGGATTGTCACGGCGAGGGGAGAGACCTTGCATGGTGGGTACTCGAGTTACTGTAGACTCTCTAGACACTCTTATTGCAAGAGTGTGCCTAGGAGCACAAAAATCATCTACCAGTGGGAAACTGCTGATTACCTTAGTGAATGATTTGTCATTGTGAGTTTTTCTATTCACTATCACTAGGGCAGCTGACTCCCAAGCCCAGCACGAGGCAACTAAAAATCAACTACAGTTAGCCTTAGATTGTCTAAATCCCACTATTTTTGACTGGGCAGAGGCCGTGTCTCTTAACATGAAGAGACAATTGACCAAATGCCATAGGGGTGAGACAAAACAATTTGGTTATGGCTCGATCTTAGTATTGTTCATGCTGGAGCGAGTACCAATTATTCAGCTACAGGACATGCGGGTGGGATGGCCAGGACCATGAGAGACTTGAATTACTCGGTGGGTTCTTGTGATGCTGCGAAGAGGTGGTGGCCAGCCAGTGTCATGGTGTCCTGAATTTATCGAGTGGATAAACCGTCAGCAATTTGTTGTCAAGGATTGGCCATATGCTAGGATGGACTTCAAAGGCGACCTAGACATGCTGCTTCTTCCTGGAGAACAGTGGGATGAGAGAGGTAAAATACTCAGTTTGAACGATAAAATTTTTGTAATTTGTTGTTGTTTTTGGATTTTAAATATACATGCCCTAATTATTATGTTCATTTCTTTGCAGATGTTGAACCTGAGAGACTAGTAGGTCTTGCTCCTACTTCCCGGAGGGCTGCTAGATAGATTGACCTACCACCTTCGGGTGGAGATGCTGAGAAGGAGATAGCCCAAAACCTAGAGGGCTTGACTGAGGGGATCCCAGATTACAGAGGATTCGAAGAGATCCCCAGACAGTACCAACAATACATTACAAGTGTGTCGAATAGGATACACTGGCTGCTTAGATGGGTGGTCGAAGCAGTAGTCTGCTATAGAGAGCATCATCCATAGTAGACTTCTAGGTTTCATTTTCTGCAAATTTTGAGAGACATGAGTCTCACGATGTAACTTGAACACACATAGTTTTGGACATATATATATATATATATATATATTATATATATATATATTTGAGCGACATGGTGCACAACACACGATATACATCTATTTATGTTTTACTATCTAAAAAGGCGTGCACAATGATCTGGAAAGGCACATAAGATGGAAGGTGGAATGCAGTCAAGTGACTCCAGTCGAAGGAAACGACATAAATACTTAGTGGGGGTATCATATGATTGCACCCATGCTATACAGGAATCGAAGAAGGACTCTCTTGATCAGCTAGGATAGGAGGGTCATTCTTTGATTCAGGAGAATCTGACGAGATGAGAAGAACATGAGTAGTATGGTCATTATGCTCTTCTGGAATAGAGTGAACAACTGGTGGTGAAACCAAGTCGACACTCTTTTTGACCAATGGTTGGTTGGAAACAGACATAACACAGCTAGGCTCAGGAAGAGCAGGATGGACAAGAGATGAACCTAAGTCAATCTCTTTGTCAACCGAGAGAGGGTTAGAAGAGAGCCTCTGATAACCAACTAGAAGTTGGGGTGGAGGAGCTGTAAGATTTCCAAAACCATGGAAGCCTTATCCATGAGTAGACAAAGGTGAAGGAGATGTTCGCCTTCACATAACGTACAGGGGAATCTAACCTTCCCTTTATTCTTACCACTGCTAGTTGAGGGTGTAACGTCGACATGATCTTTAGAGGGTGATGAGGATGGACGAGCCAGGCCTTGAGACCACACTTCCAAGATCCTAGGAATACCAGGACAATCATGAAGAAAATGGTCACCGTTGCACAACTTACAAGGAAATTTAACCTTCCGTGGAGGATCAGAAGGTTTTTCAACTAGAGGCATACTCAAAGCAATAGTTGCACGGGTGGCCTCTTTCTTATCTAACTTCTTCTTATTCATCTTCCTCTTCTTATTCTTAGCCTCTTGGTTACTGGATTTAGAACTTTCACCAGGCGAAGTAGAAGGGGAGGGTGAAGAAACATGGGAAGAAGGTGAAGGGTCAACCCTAGAATCATCGTGTTATGATTCAAATGAAGGAGACGATGAAACATGAGTCATGACGCTTAGGAACACCGAGGTTGAAAACAACAAAACGGATAAACCGATGGTTAACCCAGGCAAGGACAACATTGCCATGTACAAAGCACCAACATTTCCAAAAGAAGGAAAAGGACCAGGACTCCCATCCAGGGGGAGACATTGATTGGTGGACTCTAGAAAGGCTGCCATTGGAATCGACCTTGAAAGGAACTCTAACTGTAACCAGGAATATTTCGTGGGTAGTTAATTTTACAACATTAAAAAAAACTTTGCCTTTTCATATTTCAAGAGTCAAGAAAAGGACGAAAGGTGACTCTATCTCCTTCGAAGTTTAATGAGACTGAAAGGAAAAGTGCTTAGATGATCCTTTTACTATTAAAGAGTTGAAAAGGAACGAAAGTGACTGCCCTGGAATTCTAGGCAAGAGGTTTACCAGACAAATCGTAAAAATGCAAGATACACCTTGGTGATCAATGAAAGAGAAATGACCAAGGACTTCCCGTACGACAGTGAATCTTCCCAAATGCTATGTTTGGTGCGTTACGATCTATAAGGCGGCAGACTCAGCTTCCTAGGGATAAAAGGATTTCAACCTAATGGGGTCTCGCACCATATGATCGACGGTACATGGAGCACAAGTCCGTAATAGCACTTGTCGAATCACAAAGGAGGAATTACCCAACCTCAGTGAAAACAACAGCCACTAGTTTTAACAATGTTGGAACATGTCTCTAGCCTAGACCTCTAGATATGAGCGTTAGGTTCCAATGAATTTTTAATTTCATTCAATAGATTTTAACAATTAATCTTGAATTAAGTCTCGATTTCAAAGCCCTACCGGATGTATTCCAACAATTTCTAGGATGCAACTACAATGAGTAAACAACCATTCCTTTCGATGGACAACTACCTAAATGAGGGTAAGGAGTTCATTTCCAAGCAAGCGAAAACAACAACAAGAAAATGCAAGAACAACAGTGCATGTAAGAAATCCAATCACTAGGAAACACGATGCATCAATTTCACTTATCTTGCAACTACTATGACGAAAAATGAAAGATTTGAACTTTGCCTTTTAATTTCTCAATCATGAAAAATCCACTAATGAAAACATGCTTTCAATTACGTATGCTAAATAAGTGCAATTTTTTTGATTTTTTGGACTTAATAGCAAACAAGAAAATGCAATCCTGACTGATAAAAAAAAATGTAATCTATGTTCGATAGTGAACGAAAATCAAATCAACAAATTGGTTCGATGACTAATCACCACATACCAATCAGAAAGAATAGACAAGCAGTAAGGGAATAGCTTCAAACAAGCCAATAAGATGGCTGTGGACGTAGTTCAGAATCTTGGAAGGACAAGCAACCCAAAACAAGTGACTTCTTGACAAAACCTTAAAAGACTTAGGTCACACAGCCCAAAAACTCAAAACTCAGACAAACGAAACCAAGAAGGATATGCCTTAGCAAACACAATAAAAGAAAGCTTGATAATATGTAAGAGACAACAGAGGACAAGCTACAATGGCCTATTCAGGAAGCAGGGTTGTGAAAAGCAACCCTACAGGAATCATCGCAGGGGTTATACTAGCAACATGAGACGAAATCCAAATTGTCGCAAGCATGAAGTTAGCAACTAAGCGACGTCATTGCAAGAACACACCTGTTTTTGGCGATGGTATGATATCAGGAATTGTCACAGCTGTATGATGAGATATCCATGACGTACAGCTTGGTCAAAGAGGACGGGGGTCATTTTTCATAGCTGTTAAGAGCTAAACATCGACGATCTTAATCAATAGGCAAAACAAGGCAAAGGCAGCTGAAAGACACTAGGCTCATCACTCATATAGTGAGGTGGACTACCAGATCCACTCAAGTGATCTAGAACACTGATAGCTCAGTCCCAAAACCAAGAGACACTATGTAATTCAATAAAAAACAAATCAAGAGCAAAACAAGAGACAACACACAAAGGACTCCCCAGCGGAGTCGCCAACTTGTGATGTAGGTAAAGTTCCCTCTATGGACCGAGGCAACCCCTTTAGCCCTAGAGTGGGTCTAGTCATAGCAAGACAAATACAACAACTAATTCCTTAAATAGTCATCGTTGAAAGAGCCTACCTTATGCCAGTGTTCGATGTAGTCTTCATTATGCTGCTCCAGCTATCGTTTTCTTCTCCTTGATGAGTGATTCACCTGAAACAACATAAGAGAACAAAAAACCACGTAATAGAGCACAACAATGAATTATCCACTTATAGATTCAAGGAACCATAAGCTATCAAATACATTTCATACATGATATAGGAAATAACCATTGATTGTATTAATATGAGCAAAAGTAAAGCTTACAACCATGCCTTGATGTCGCAAGCTTCCTTGAAGGGTCCAGTTAGTATGTCTCCACAAGCATTCACTCTCAAAAGGTCTCCCAGAAAGGCTGATGACTCTTTATATCACCCAAAAGCAATAATATAAGGCTAAGGTAATCCACAACCAAGTACTAGACTATCAACAATTCACACTGCAAACTATCAATCCAACACCAAGAACTAGAAAATTTGCTCACTACCTGATCATAGTCATGGAGGATGCTTTTATAAGAGGAGGAGCCTCCAAAAATGAGGGAGAGGAAGCTTATCTTCATGGGAGGTTAATCAAAAGGCAGAACCACCATATCAAATGAGGAAAGGCGAACTTCCTTAACCCAACAACCAGTTCTAGAACCACCTAGAGGCATTATGTTTGAACTAATTCGCCATATCTGGGTTGTCGTGAGTCAAACACTAAGACTCAGAGATGACATTGTGAAGCAATAGTGTATTCAGAGCTATTGTCTCCAAAACGATACTGATGACTTGTGACGATCCCTAAAATCTGACCGTTGCAAAGAAAAGATGTACTCTTGCGAAGATGTTGCGAGGTTCTGGTTCACTTTAGTCCATCGTCACAAACAGGATATTGATGTCCTGCGACGATCTTGAAACATAGGTTGAAAGGGTCAACTTCAGGATTAATAAGCATGGTTGATCTTCTTGAGTGATATGGAAGATGTGGACACATATTTTGATGTATGACACATAACATATGCCATTCAGGGACCGAATCTACCCGATAATAGTGGATGCGGGGTTGGTGACAAAATACTATGTAACAATGACCAATAAACAAATATCCATGACCAACTATCTAGTGTGACAACTAGCAAAAAAAGACACTATCAACAAAGGAAGAGTGAGAAAAACACAATGCTGAAAGAAATCAAGAAAGAAAAGCCTCTACCTTTGATGGAGAGACTATGAAGTGTGAAGAAGCAACAAATTGGATTTTGGTCTTAAAGAACTACTTAAGAGTTCATGATTATTCTAAAATTATGAATGTCAGGGAAGACATTTTTAACTTGAACGGAAAATTTGACATATGGTGGGAAGATCTTATAAATGTCAAAGGAATTTAAGAAAAAGACCTTACCTAGAAAATATTTGAGAAATATTTGTGGGAAAAGTCTCTATATGAGAGGTATTATAACAACAAAAGAAAAAAGTTTCATGAGTAGAATTTGGGACAACTTGCCTACACCAATAGGTTTTTGGAACTGCTAAGGTATGTGCCTTGCATTAGGGATGAGAAGGTGAATATTTAAAGACATCTTAGTGGTTTACCGTAGTCCTACAAAGACAAAATTTAATTTGATGAACCAAAAGCACTGGAGGACACTATTAGGAAGGTCAAGTATTTCTATAATTAGTTCCAACATAAGGCCAAGTTATGAACACCCTAGAAGAATAAAGATAGAGCCAAATTTAAAGGGAAAGGACCACAAATTATCCTCAAGGTACAAGAAAATGGGGAAAATGGTCAAGTTCAATACATCCGCTAAAGGTGAATTCCAGTTCATAATTTCTATGCCTACAATAGACATTAACATATCAATTTAGGAGGAGAAGAGCTAGAGGGACCTAAAAGAAAGCCATTACAATGTTCATATATGGAGAGAAGCATATGTTAAAATATTTCCCTCACCAATAGCATAGCAACAAGAAGTTGTAGAATCTCCAAGAGGCAACAACAATGAATGATGTGGCTCAAGGCATACCTACGATTTATTCAACATTGGACGATAGACAAGCATGTAACCAAGCCTTGGTGATCAAAATGGAAGGCATTATTTTCAACTAGACCATTTCAATTTAATTGATCTGGGTTCTAATTTCAATTATCTCAGCTCCAAAATTGGAGAGACATGTTCTTTGCAAAATAAACCAAATGCCAAATAGTGGTTGGTCCAACTGGCCACAGGAGTCAAAAATAGGGTTACTAGTTTGGTGGAGTCATGCCACCTGAAAAATAAGCAACATACCCAAAACAACCGAAATTGAAATATTTACATTGGTTTCATATGATATTTTATTTAGCATGGAATAGATACAAGGCCATAGGACCAAAGTTGATTGTTATGGTAAACCATTAGAACTCCTCATCGATGAAGGAGAGGGAAAGGTACTGTAGGGAATAAGAAAACCTATTTCACTAAGGAAAATTTCAATGATTTAAGTGATGAAATGTGGAAGGAAGGGGGTGTTCCCTATTTATGATCTAAGTAACTCGGGTGTTCTGTGCCAATTTTTAAATCCCAATATTGCATGAGCATGATGAAGTTGGTAAAATTAGAACCTTAGCTGAATAAATGTTGGATAAAGGGTACAAAAAAACCTAGTGTACCACCTTGGGGATCCCCAACGCTATTTGTAAAGAAAAAGGATGGAACACTACATCTATGCATTGATCACAGGTAGTTAAATAAAGCTACAATGAAGAATAAATACTCATTTCCTAGAATCGATGATCTATTTGATCAATTGAGAGGGGCCACAATGTTTTCCAATATAAATATAATATCTAGCTATCATCAAGTCGAATGAAAGATGAAGACATTCACAAGACAACTTTTATGACAAGATACAGGTACTATGAGTTCGTGGTGGTGCCATTTAGGTTCACAAATGCTCCAACCACATTTATGTTCCTAATGAACAATGTTTTCAACTAATGTTTGGACAAGTTCATGTTAGTTTTTGTTGATGATATTTTGGTTTACTAATAAACAAGAGAAGAAAATGAAGACCACATGAGTGTGGTGTTGCAATTACCATTGGAACACAAATTGTATGCCAAACTTAATAATTGTGATTTCTTCCTAACATAAGTACAATATTTGGGACAAGTCATCTCAAAGGAAGGAGTAGCTATATATCCAAAAAATATCAAGGCTATAATGGAGTGGCCCACTCTGTGAAATGTTATGGAAGTTAGATCCTTCATGATATTGGCTAGATAGTACTGGCGATTCATTCAACTTTTTTCAAATATTGGGCATACAATAAAAAATTTACAAAAGAAAGGAGTCAAATTTCAATGGACATGAGAGTTTGCAACTTGATTTGAGAAACTCAATTAGTTTCTCACACATGCACCAATTTTATGAATAGCAGACCCGAAGACAAATTTCCTAGTTTGCACAGATACTTGCAAGAAAGGACTAGGTGGATTCCTAATGCAAGAAGAACATGTAACATGCTACTAGCATGAGAGGAACTATGTTACTCATGACTTGGAGCTAGCAATAATAATGCATGCATTGAAGATGTGGAGGCATTAATTACTTGGGAGAAGGTTTGTGTTGATGTCATATCATGGAGGACTAAGATACTTGTTTTATCAGCCCAAGTTAGATGCTAGATAAAGCATATGATTGAATTTAATTAGCGATTTCGGTTTTGAAATCAAGCATATTAAGGGAAAGGAAAACCATGTAGTAGATGCACTTGGTAGAAGTACAAGTAGCTCACATGGAAACCATGAGCACTTGTGAAATTGACAACAAATAAAGGATTAAAGAGGATTTTCTACATGATGAGCATATCCAGTATGTGAAGGAATCCTTATAGCAGGAATCAAAGGGAACAATAAACAAGAACTATAATCTCACTCATGATGGTATGTTGATGTTCAGACAAAGATGATATGTACCTTGTGTGACTGACTTGAAGAAACTCATAACATGTGAGTTTCATAAAGCAAGTCATCCTGGTTACCAAAATATGATAACTACCATAAATAAATGGTATTATTGGCCAAGAACGAAGAAGGAAATAGAATAATATATTTCAAGGTTCCTGGAATGCCAACAAGTCAAGGTAGAATGTAGACATGTAGTGAGATTACTACAACCAATTCCAATCCTTGAGTGGAAATGGGAAGACATATCTATGGAATTCATCATGATATTTCCGAAAACATCCAAACAAAATGTTGCCATTATGGTTGTAGTGGACAAATTGAGCAAGGAAACTCACTTTATAACTATTAATTACACCCACAAAGTTATTGAAATAACTCAAATTTTTATGAGGAAATATTTAGATTACATGGCATACCCAAGAAGATAATTTCAAACCAGGATGTCAAATTCACTTCAAATTTTTGGAAGGCATTATTTTCAAGGTTTGAGACTTAGCTAGATTTTAACACAACTTATTATCCCCCAATAGATGGTAAAACTGAAAGGGTAAACATAATTCTAGAAGACATGCTAAGGATGTACGCCATGCATCAACCAAAGAAGTAGGAAGAATTACTACCATTAGTTGAATTTGCATACAACAAGGGGCACCAAGAATCATTGAAGATGAGTCCTTTTCAGGTGTTGTATGGGTGCAAATGCAATACTCCCATTAGATGGAATGGCCCAGTGAACATAGTGGTACCTAGACCTAAAATTGTGAGATAAATGGAGCAAGAAGTGATTATTATTAGGAATAAGTCGAAAGCAACCCATGATAGGCAAAAGAGTTATACAGACCAACAAAAAATCCAAAAAGAATTCCAAGCAGGAGAGCATGTATGGGTGAATGCATGAAGATGGGTTACACTTTTGGGCCAAATATGGTGATGAAATTTCAAGTTTTTCCTCTTTTATCGAATTTAAGCCCTCATAATTCATATAAGCATTGTGAATTTAGATTTAGAGTAAAAAGACAATCTGTGGAGAATTATGTTGTTGTCCTAATGATATCTTTTGCAATTTTTTTTAGTTTCGTATAATATGTCATTTTTCCATTAAATGGTATGTGTGTGTTCATGTAGCATAACTTAGTCTAAAATGTGTAATATATATATATATATATATATATATATATATATTATATATATATATATATATAATATATATATATATATATATATATATATATATGAGCATATGAAATCTCTACATGGAGAGAGCTAAGTTTATCATATTATAATTTTATTTTTTTATGCAAAATTTTATTTTTTTATTAATTTCAAAGTTGGAAAAATAATATTTCAATTGCATTTTGCAAACACATGTGTTTGCATAAGTTTTTTTTCAACTCTTTAAATAAATTGAAAAACCAAGAGTACCATTTTGAAGAGGACTTTTAAATGAAGATAGTGGGTTTCTTTGAAATTTTTTCGTTGTGTATATTTTATGATATTTATTTTTTATTCAACCTCTTTAAAATTGTTCTAAAAAATTTCAAGCATTATGTTTAAAAGAAATTAGATGAAAAATATGAATTCGAAAATGTCAAACTGATATGCCATTGGATAGAGGATTCCTTCATAAATCCAACATGATCAACTCCACCACCTAAAGAAATTTTCCCTAGGTCTGCTAGGGTACAAAATGGTGTTGTAGGAAATTTTTTAGAAGGGGTGCTGAAATTGTGGATTTTAGGACTTCAGAGGGTCGATCAAGTGCTTAAAGTGCTTGATTGAGCATTTAAAGTGCTCGATCGAGCTTTTAAATTTCAAATTCAAATAGCTCAATCAAGGGTTTCGTAATCCCTCGATCGATCCATTTACGTGGTTAACAGGGGCTCGATCGAGCACTATGGCTCGATCAAGCTATATGCTTGATGAAGCCTCTACAAAAAAAACTATGAGTCCCATAACTTAGTTTTTAGAATCAATAAAGATCTAAAATTTAAGTTTTCACCACATTTTAAAATTCCAAATTTTATTGTAATTTTTGTTATCATGTCATGTAGAAATCTTATTAAATTAATATTATATTAAAAATTTATTATTATTATTATTAATTAGATTATGAAATCTGATATTAATACAAAATTAATGTTAATATTAATTTATTATTTTGGATTAATAAAATTATTTTTAATATAATATAATTTGGTTTTATATATACATACTAGCACACCCATTAATAATGTGTTGAAATACCATACGCGTTAGCAAAAGAGTCATTAACAGAAAAAGAGTTATACAACTACTCAATATTAATTTTTTTTAACTAATTTTTTAATAAATCTATAATATAAATATATAATATTTTTAAAACTCTGAAGTAATCATAACCTAAAGCTACCTAAAGAAATAAAATCTAAACAATTTCAATTGGAAGACATGAAGCGCTCTATGTATATTTGGTGGATGTTGGGGCATTCGTTTTGAATTTTGAGTGTTGGCGGGAAGAAAAGTCAAGAACAGGTGGCGGGGACAATGGTCCAAGTTGTGGAGCTGACAACCAAAGGAAAGGGATAGGAACAGGCAGTGAACAGGAAATTGCTGCAAGGTGTCAGAAGAGGACAAAGGTAGCCGAGTGTGTGAAACAATCGAGGGTGGAGTCAGCTAAACAAAACTGCTAGTGGGAATGCAAAATAAAGGATAAAAGGCAAGAGACAACATGAGAAAGGGTTGGTGATGAAGTGGGTGAGCTAGGGCAGGATCCCGAGAGTCAGATCAGTTGTGGGAGAGCTAGGATTATCCTCACCTCTGATTATGTACATTCTTGTTAGTTATATTCTATGAAAGTATGCTCTATGTATTTGATGAACATTCCTTGAGCCTTTTGTATTCTATCATGTGCTCTTTTATATTCCAAGTAATGAAAGAAGCAGTTTGGGTCCCGTATTGTCTTGTTGTATTCCTTATGGGCTCTTTAAATTTTTAAATGAATGATTAACAACTAGATAGTTTCCTGTGATGATATAAATGGGATGATAGTCTTAGATAGTCCAATGAATTGAGTGTGATGAGATATTGTTGCATGTTCTTTACATTTCCTCGATACCCCTCCCATATCCATCTAACTTCAGTTGCGACATGCCTTGGGTGAGACTCCTTGCCCTTTGGGTAAGGTGAAAATGTCGGTGTTGTCCTAGACTACAACAGAGCCTTGTTGGCCCTCTAAGCCTGAACTTAGGGTCTCTTCCCTGCTTTTTCGTGCTAACAAATAGTTCTGTTGCCCAGAATGTAAATCAAAGAGAGTGGTTCATAATATGGTATCGAGGATTTTTAAGAAGGAAATAAGAAACTGGTGGGACGACCACGTGGATCAGTTTGTATCACAAAATCTGTCCTTCGAAGCCAGACTGTTGCTAATATGAAAGACAAGATCTTGTATTTAGAAGCTGCAAGGGATCAATATGAGATCTTCTAGTGTAAGTTCTTGAAGGAACTATACAATTCGATGCAAAGACTACAAATGAAGGGTCAGACAAAGGGACAACAACCATCTCGTTGTGAGAGGAGTTCCCCTGATCTTTTGACACTCTTGTTGGGTTGTGTTATATTCTTTCCACGAATAACCTACGTAGTGAACCGGGGGGTTAGAGGGGGGGCGGAGCCCCCCCTTCGTTGCGCCGATTGCGCAGTGGCGGGGCGGCAGCCCCCCCTGTCCGGGGG
>APFE030183971.1:0-12470 GCA_000404065.3 Pinus taeda
TAATCCCCCTCTGGCAATATATTCTGGAGCCATATATCCTTCTGTGCCTTCTTTTGTATGTTGTGTCTCTGCATTCCTTCCATATTCTGTCATCCCAAAGTCCCCAACTTTGGCCCTTAGTTTCCTGTCCAGAAGAATGTTGCTGCATTTGAGATTTTTATGTGTTGTGTGGTAGTGAATATGTTGGAGCCCTCTTGCCACATCCACAGCAATCTGCAGTCTCATCCTCCATGTCAGAGATGTGCAATATCCCACAGAAGGCCTGTTATTTCTGCTGTGAAGCCATAAATCCAGAGACTTGTTCTCAACATACTCATAAATCAGATAAGATTTCCCTTCACCAATGCAGAAGCCCTCCAATCTCACCAAGTTCTCATGGTTCAACGACATCAAGTCTTGGGGTGCAATATCCCCCTTCATTCTCTTGATGGCAACATGTCTACCATTGATAATACCTCTGTATACAGAGCCTCCAATATGGAACAGAGGGCTGAAGTTCTGAGTTGCTTTTTTAACAACTTTAGGGGAATACATAATGGCCTTATTTTCATCTACAATGACATTTCTATTCTGAGTTGCTTTCTTAACAACTTTAGGGGAATACATAATGGGCTTCTTTTCATCTACACTGACATTTCTATTGAGTGTCTGCAACAACTCTATGCATGGAGATTGATTGTCAGCTTTGGGTAATCTCTCATACTTTTGTCTAATCTCAAGGCTTAAGCCAACAGCCAGCATCCCAACAACAGCCATTGACAAACCTAACAAGACCACATTATCTAATTTTCCCACATGAGCAACAGGAGGAAAAACATGATTAACAGGCTGAGATGGCAGCCGTTTCCAAGCAACTGGAATGAAAATTGCAGAGCTAACATTAAGGCCTTCTGCTCCATTCTCAGAGACCAAGTCTTGGAAATCAACACTAAACATCCTACTGATATTAGCCATTGTGTCACCCTCATGCACAATGTAAGTAATCACCATAGTGATACCATCTTTTATCTGTGCCCTTGTTGGGCACCTGCATTTGCTGGGAATGACCACGTCAAGCTCTGGATTGGCTTCTTGCATAGCCTGATAATTCCTCAGGCTCTGCAACTTCCTGCTATAAACTGAAGAAGAACTAGTGTCATCTCTGCTAATTTGGTAGTCAACACTGGCTTCGCAGGCATTTCCCCTGCACCCACATGTGATGGGTATCAACGAGAACTGGCCATTAACGAGTTGGGTGTTCTCATTAGCCAAATTTCTGGCTCTGTCTATCGTCAATTTACTAATTCCAAACAAATGACCAATAGATTCCACTGTCAAGTGGTGAGGTGCATGTGCTCTGTGTAAAACCAATGTTTGACAATCAGAAGATTCATAGCTAGAAACATCACTTATTCTGCTTTGGGCTTGGCCATGGAATGCTTGCAGAAACAGCAAGAGAACCAGGAATTGCAGGGCTTGCTTTTCCATCAATCTAAACAGAAGAAGCAGCATCATGAGATTATGAAAATCGCAGAATTGAATGCAAAATAAAGTTAAGATGATTTATATAAACAACGGTGGGGAAAGCATATGCTCGTGACACTGGGCACGGGGAAGGAAAGTAAGATTCCATAGAAAAGAAACCCATGGATACAAGGAAGGTGTGCAGAGAATCAGAGTATTTATTGAGCAGTATGCCATCATCTTCTCCACTTATTCTTTGTCCCGGCCTGCACTCACGGGAAAGTGAAGTCCACAGACATTCACGTGAAAGGAAACCGTGAAAAAGAAGAAAGACCCGAGAAAAAAGCTCCCAACTTCATTTTCAAACAATTTGTTTCAGTCGCGTGACTTCTTGTCCTTTTTATTGGTTTCTGGTATCTGCTGAGTGCTGCAGCAGTTGGACCATTGCCTTTTGAGTTGGGTTAACGCTTATTTTAAAGCCCACAAACCAGCCACATTCAAAATTTGGACCCATATGGCCCAAGGATAGGTCAGTGGGGGTTTAAATAGGTGAGATTTGATAATCAGAATCTCAACCATGTAGATTTGGATCTCTGTATCTCAAGGGGCAGATGAAATTTGGATGCTTGTGGCCCAAGGGTGGTAGATCAAGGCAGTTTAACTGGTTAAGATATAATGATGAGATTGCCAAACTTGATGTGATTAGTGTAGTCCAAGGAGCAGATGAGGTAGGACTAGTTTGATAAGGTAGGAGGAGGTTAACTGGTTAAGGTTTAATGATAAGAGTGCCAGAATATATGTGATTGCTTGTAATGATGAGAATCTCAAAATTTATGTGATTAATGTAGACCAAGGAGCAGATGAGGTGGGACTAGTTAGATGAGGTAGGAGGGGTAGATGAGTGGCATTTTTACAATTGGTTGAGAGGTTTTGATTTTGAGGACTGGCATGTTTTGAATATTAATTTTGATTTGTAGTTGTTATTTGTGTGTTAATTTTGATTTGTAGTTGTTATTTGTGTGGATATATACATTGTAATATTTTTTTAGGTTATTTTTTATGAGTTAACTTTTATATTTTTTTATATTAATAAGTTGGTTTTTTATGTGAATTTATATAGAATGATGTTATAAAAAATTTTATTGTATTATTATGAAATAAAGAAAATAAATTCATAAAAAATTATCAATAAAATTATTTTGAAAATGTTTTTCTTATTTGGATAGAATTTATTTATAATTTCTTATGTTATATCGAAGAAATCTTAAAATTTATATGGTTAAAAGAGAATTTATGCTTTAAAAAGCTATAAAACAGTATTAAAAGAGAATCAATATGCAAAGAAAATATAAAGTTTCAAGTATAAATGAAGTACATATTAATTTAGATTTTATTTTTTTTCTTTGTTTATTTTAAGATAAATTTACTAATTAAAAATGTTCATTAAACAAAATGTTCAATTTTTTTATTGGGTTTGGATTGATGTTAAATGAGTATATTGTTAAAGTACTTTTTGTGATAAGTTATTGGGTCAAATTCCCATAGATTTTAGTCTAAAGGGAAAATTTTCCATCTTAACTACTCTAAATAGTTAGGGATTTGGATTCCAAAATAGTGTATCAAATCTTTATCACAATGAGTTATCTAATTCATAAAATTTCAATATATATTCAAAATACAAAGCAAAAACATCGAAAGAGTGTTTAAGTATATGAATAAAGAAAATAATTTAAATTTTACCAATTTTTTCTCTTTTCTCTTTTTAAACTCAATTTATCATTAGAAAAAGTTCCATGGAGACTACTTTAACTCAGAATTTGGATTTCTAAAATTCTTATGCTATGAAATTTTTTATCAAAATAAATGGTCAACTTCTTGAAATGCAACTTGGTTTACAATTACCACTCTTAAAAAAGAAATTCCAATATTCTTATCTTCTTCTTTATTTTTAAAACATAAACATCAATTTACACTTTAAAATATCAATATCTTTATCTACCATCATTTAAATAAATTATAAATTTTTTCTTCTTTCTTTTCTATATATAAATTTTTATTCCTAATAATTTTTATCATCAAATAGTTTTAATATTATTGATCTTATATAATAAATAAAAAGTTAAAATTAAAAGCTATGTGGAACTTATGGGTTACCCTAAAATTAAAATTAAAAACTATGTGGACCTTATGGGTTACGCCACAAATAAATGAGAACGCTCGCCAAAGTCGTCCACTTTTCAAAATTCCTCGTAAATGTATGCAATAAAATTGCCCCTACGCATGATGACTTACTACAAAAAAAAATTGTAACCTTCCAACACGTTAATTTTTTAAAAAACCTTCCAACACGTTATAAGACTACGCCACAAATAAATGAGAACGCTCGCCAAAGTCGTCCACTTTTCAAAATACCTCGTAAATGTATGCAATAAAATCGCCCCTACGCATGATGACTTACTACAAAAATAATTGTAACCTTCCAACACGTTATAAGACTACTCAAAAATAATGTTGACCAAACAAAGGATTGAGATCAAGGGACCCAAAATGGGGACTTAATAAAACAATATACATGCCAAATTCTAAAACTTATAATTACATTAGACAATCAACAATCTACTTTGCTCATTTATTACTAACAACGTACTTTTGGAATCTAGAATGCCAAACACCATAAGGTCAAACTCTAATAACTCATTAACAATTATAAAATGATACAATTACATAGGTATAAAACAACATTATATTATATCAAGCATAGTCCCTTAATAATTAGTTTTTTTTCTTCTTTCATATATTATTAATAAAATATTTCGAATTTATTTTATATATTTATTTTCAAATTTATTTATTTTATTTATTTTTAATGTGTTTTTATTAGTTATATGTTATCATTTTAATATGAGGGTTAAGGTTTGAGTCGATAAGAAATTTTAGTTTTAAACAATATAAGAAGCGAAGCTTTACCCTCTATAACTAGGGTTACCCTAGCCGTCACCTCCCATCTTTATAGGTTTTTATGGACAATAGATATAGTTACACATAAATTTCTTTGTTGTTTGGGGGCATCTCTGTCATAGCTCCCAATGCCTTATGTTCTCACTTGATATATTGTGGGTCTTGCTCCTCGTTTTTAAATCATTGCTGTAGCGTTGATGACTTGAAGATTATTGATGTCATCGCTTCTTGTTTGCCCTGCTGATGCGGCCCTCTACTCGTGGATGCACAATGAGTGTCCCAAGCAAATCTGTGAAGAAGACATAATCCATTCCTTCTTTGGACTTGGGGTTTTCCTCCCTTGAAAAACAGAATATAGTTCTCTTGAAGGAAGAAGGGTTATTGGGAAAATTTAGTGGCATGTGGCCAAGTTATGAAGCCATTCAAGACTGGGTTTCTCACAACTTGGAAAATCATGAACCAAAGAGAATTTTCTATGAAGGAAATGGGTATACACATTTCTTTTTGAGAGTCAAGAAAATAGAGACCAAATCTATCAGGCAAGTCCTTATTTTATGGGTACTAGAGGCTTGTTTCTCACTCATTGGTCTTTAGAATTTAAGCCCCTAATGGAAATTTCATCTACACCTATGTGGATTATATTATCATTTCTCCCTCTTCTTTGTTGAGGTGAGGGAATTTTTAAGGCTATAGGAGATCAATTGGGTCGCTTTATTAGTAGTGGCATGAAAACTAGGGGCAATCTTTCATGTGCCAGAATTTGTGTTGAAATAGATTTCTCAAAAAGCATGTTGAAGGTGATTCAGTTAAATCTGGATGGTTGGTCTCACCTCCAAAATATGGATTATGAAAAGATTCTTGTCAAGTGTAAACTGTGTCGTGAGTATGGACACTTTCTGAAAAGTTGTCCAAATGCATGAGTTTCTCGAAGATCTCCAAATCCGTTGCTTCAAAAAGAGCAAGGCTAAAATAAGCAAGGATTTATTCCAGTTTAAAGGAAGCATAGGAAGCATGGAAATAAGAAGCAACAAACATATAAGGTTGAATCTCAACATCAACTTATTTCAAAAAATAGTTTTGAAGTCAGGAATGTTCCTGAGGCAGAAGGTGAAAATCATGAGGCCCAAGTGAATCAACTAATATCCAAGAAGACTCTTGTTCTAAAGGCCCCTCCTTATTGGAATAATGAAGAAGGCTTAGATTAGAACTCTCCAAAGAAAACTTCTGCACTGGGAAAATTTTCTCCAAAGGATCCTTCTGCATTGAAATTTAAAGAAGTTAGTATGGTGGACAAGAAGAAGTTCACCTCTTCTTCTCCTTCATATTCAGATGTGCTTAAAAAACAACATTCTACCCCACCGGTAACAAGAAGTACGAAAAATTATAGTAGAAAGAACTTTGGTCCTAAGATCTGTCTTGCCTCCCATGGCTCAAGCGATGGGTCATCTTCTAACATTTTATAGCAATGTTATATTTCTGCATTTTCTTATGGAAACAATTTGTTGAATTTTCCTCTTATTTTGAAACTTTACTCTCAACAATGATTTTTTAGTTTTTCTATAAAAGTGTTATTAAACGAAATTATTCTAAAAAAAACTTACAAGAAAAAATCATATTGTAAAAATGATCATATATGCATTAAGACCAAACATAAATTTAATATGATTAGCTATCCATATTTTTAATTTAAAATAAAAAAATAAAATCTTTCTTATTTACATTTTACCACTTAATTTAAAATTTAATTTTTAAAATAATTAGTTATAATTATATACCATTTTTAATTATAAATTAATATGATAAAATCCATTATAAAAAATATAAATAACTATTATAAAATTAAAATCAATCCTGATAAAAATTGTGCCTTTAAAATTATCAAAACTCTTTAAAAAAAAGGTGAGGAAGTATATCTCTTTAAGTGAACTCAATGAGACCGTTTTTCTTTTTATATAAATTTGATATAATTCGTGGATCATATATATATTCAAAATAATTGTCCTTCAAAATTATTTACTCAAAAAAGAAACTTCTTATATCTCTTTAAGTGAATACAATGAGACCGTTTTGTTTTGAAAAAGGTGAAACTTCTCTAAGTATATCTCTTTAAGTGAACTCAATGAGACCGTTTTTCTTTTTATATAAATTTGATATAATTCGTGGATCATATATATATTCAAAATAATTGTCCTTCAAAATTATTTACTCAAAAAAGAAACTTCTTATATCTCTTTAAGTGAATACAATGAGACCGTTTTGTTTTGCTTGTTTTTTGTTTTTTTTAATTTGTGGATCTAAATTATATTAATTATATATATGTAGTCCATTGAGTTTGGATTGATGATGAATAGATGCATTGTAAAAGCACTTTTGCGATAAGTCACTGGTTCCAATCCCCGTAAATACTTATCTACCAAAATATATATTTAAAATAAACGTTCAAATAAAAAATATTTAAAATATAATAATACTTTGGTTATATATTAGTTTTGTTATAGTATTTTGTTAAACCAATAAAATAAAGAAAAATATTTTTAATTGTATTACATTTATATTTAATAGTAAGTTTCTTTTCATGGTAAAGATTGTTGCTATGGAATTCAGTCATAGAATACGAATTTGATGTATACGATATAGACTAATGTGACTTGTGTTTTTTCATGTTTTTTTTTTTTTTAAATTAAAAAATATTTTTTAATAATTAGATTGTAAATGTTGTATATTCTAAGTTTAAAAATTTTAGAGTTTATTTATTTTATTTTTTTAATTAAAATATTATTTTTATCATTTCAAATTTAATAAAAAAAAGTTGTTTTTGTTTGTTACTATTTAATAAAAGGTAGGTTATGATTAAATTTATTAAGTTATTTGTACTTTGTAAATGAATATTTGTGATTGTTTGTATTATTAAAAAGTTTTATGAGAGATTTTTCGGGGTAAATTACAAGATTTATCATTTGTCAACGCTTTTCAAACAAACTAGTGTGGTTCATCGTCAGCACAGTTGAAGAACCATATCCAACTTTGCATGTTAAATAGCTTGAGCAGAGCCTCCAACGGCTAGCTAGGCCAACGGCTAAAATGGACTAGGGTCCTTACCTCGAAAATAAATATATAACTAATTTAATTTAATTGGAAGTTAGTTATAATAAGAGACTAAATAATAAATAATTTAATTTAATTGGTTGTTAAAAGGTATTAACAATTAAATAAATACACAGAAACTATAAATAATTAGAATAAAATGTATAATTAACTATATATAGAGTTATTAACAATTTAATAAATACATAGCAAATATAAATATTGGAATAAAACATATGAATAACTATTTAAAGAGTTTAAAATTGGTTAAAAATAAAATAAAATAAAATCATTAAGATAAATCATAAAAAATATATAAATACTTATTTATATTTATATTTATATTTTAGTTATGGATTATGTAAAACTTAATGTTAAACTTTAGAAATAAATAACATATTTTTTATTTTAATCTAAAAAATTATTCGTAAATACTTGATTGTACAAAAAAAATTGATAGTCTTATTTCAACCTTAATGCCATGTCTCAATGTCACCATAAACGAAGTTACCATGTGGATAATTGTCTCACTAAATTTTTGCAATGATTCTAAAAATAGTTAGAATTAATACATGCTTCACTAATTTTTTTGCAATAAATTTTGGAAACAATTATAATTAATACATGTTTGGATACCGTTACAATTAATACTTATCATTAACTAATATTTCCAAAATTCAACCTTAAAAATCTATTTTCACTATTATTTTTCAAATGTATTAACTCTTACTAATATCGCTAGTGTCATTGCTCCCAATTTAATCCCAATTTGTTAACTTTTAAGACACGTGAGTGCTTTATTAAGTAACCCATGAGTGAGTGACTAGGGATTTTTTTCTTTAAAATGGGTCAAGTAAATACTCATAACCAACCGGTTATAGGCCTCAAGCTTGCATCTCATCTCCCATAATGATCAAATTAGCTATCTGTCATGCATATGAATCGTGCAATATCAAAAAGCTCATTTGAAAGGTATTGATCAACTACAATTTTAGGTATTCCTTCTTTTCTAGTCACCCCGCTCTCCAGACCTTTGAGTTTTCCCCTCCATTAGTCTATCAGGGATTGACCAAACAAGTCTTTGCAGTATCATGAACCTTCCTACTACAAATAGCCTACTACCCATCCTCGTCTTTTGTGCTGTCTAAAGAGTAATATTTGAATCTACAAAGACAAAAATGAAAGAGCAGTGAGGGGGAATGGAGTTCATGGATATTCATGATATTTGGAAAAACCATGCCCAAATACAATAGTTGGTGAGAGCATGAAGGATCAGAAATCTCGAGTGAGTATAGTTGTTTTATGATAGCTTGTCCATCGCCATCTTTAGAAACCCCATACGCTAATTAATTTCTAAACTAGATTTTTTCTCCTCTGTAAGTTTTCCATTGGTTCCTACATAAGCCTAGTTAGTTTTCAAGTATTATTAACATTATTAAAAAGCCTATCCACTGTATAAAATAGATTGTGGGTGTCAATACAAAAGGTTATTTGGCACAAGGCCTCTAAAGTTTATACCAAGAGGAGTTATGCTAGCCAAAGTTTACCTTAGATTCGTCCTAGTTTGTCCATTGATAATCTATTCTACTTCCCATATTGTAGATGGTGAGCATCGATCTTTGAAAAAAAGATGGCCTATCTTTGAATTTAATGAATCATTTCTCCATTTACCACAACAATTTTAATTCTTTGTAGGGCAATCCTCACCTATACATACAAGCAAGATTGAACACTAAAGCCCCCCTAATTCTCTGGATAACAAGGATTTTCAGCGCCATGTTGAACATCTTCACAACAAGGGATACATTTCAAGTCCAAGATATGAAATTCAATGATAGGTTGGAATTAGTTGTTGTGCTTAGGATTCCTAGATATTCTTACAATCTGAATAAGTTCAATGGTAAGGATTCACTAGTAAATGTAGGAAGCTTATGCAGTTTTTAAAATCTTAAATTTTAAAAATGATATAAGTCTCACCTTTTTACTATAAACAAAATGTTAATTTTAAATTGGTAAATTCAATTAAACTTTTTGTTCCATAGGTATTGAATCCATAATTACCTACTGACAACATATGAATGAAATAAGCTTGTGAGAATTAAGTCTCATATAGGATCCAAACAACCAAGATGCCAAAGCAAGTGCAATTCATGCTATCTGATTCGAATTGGATCCTAGAACACTCTCTAAGTTTTCATGAACACTTAAAAATTATGCCAAAGATTAAAAGTCCTATAAAGATCAAGCTATCGGAAGGAATCCTCAGACAATTGCAATCGCAGATCAACGAGGGCCGTTGATCTAGCGCACAGAGCGGCGGACCATGGTAACACGCACTGACACCAACCAGCAAATGCAGAGATAATTTTAAGCAACATAGGTAGTTCTTGATATGCGATTAGCGATATCGCAGGGCAAACCTCTCAATGAAGAGAAGCCCCGAGCACCCAAACCCGAAATTTTATGAAACACGGAAAAGTAATTGTTTTGGTTTCGTCGAAGTGGGATTCCACAAAACCAGCAGGATATCGGAAGGGCTTCGAGGCGGTAAGCGGTTTCAACCAAGTCCCACCCGATGCCACACAGCGATTGCCACAGGTCCAGTGGAAGAGAGAGAAAACCGCTCACATTAAACGGGTAGCCATCGAGCTACTCAACCGCCCGATATGAGCGACCACTGTAGGATTTGGGGGGCCCAGATCAACGATGGAGACGCGTTCCGATGGATGACCAGATTTGATGGGGTCAACAGGCAGAGTTGTATACGATTTGAAGTCCGATATGGATGATGAGTTGGCAAAAGATTCGGTTTCGCGGGCATTCTTGGAGCAAATGGAAATAACGATTGTTCAAACATTTCCAGTGAACCTAACACACTCATCCATTACAGAATAGGTGGCCACCTCCCTGTGAAGCATTATGTAATGACTGTGAACGCCGAAAGAAGGGATTTGGACAGACATAAGTAGGGAACCAGAGAGCCGAGAAGCGGAAACAAACAATCAAGAAGCAAAAGGATTTAAAGCCATAGATTGACAGAGAGCAGAAGCAGAGCAGTAAGTGAAGCTGAAAGTAGAGAGAAGAAGAAACCGAGCTGACCTACAGAGCAAAGGCAGCATCGAGCCAGAGTTAGGACAGAGACAGAGAGAGTCAAAGAGTTTGTGCACTCCAGAGAAGGCTTGAAAGATTTAAGTTTACTCCTCTCTAAAGTCTGTCATGTATGAGTCTCAGGTTGGACTCATACTATTGTGACCAATAGAGGTCCAAAGTCAGTAAGGAGAGTCTGTGTACTCCAAAGACTTGGGGAATCCAAGTACAGTCTTATTGATCTATACTGGTTGAGTGAGACTCCAATTGAGCTCATTGTTGTAAAAACTCTGCTTTGAAAACATAATAGAGAGGCCACCACTAAAGGCTGGACCAGGAGACGTAGCCCAGGAGTATTGGGTGAACTCCTTATTAAACTTGTTATGTTTATATGTGTTTCCTATTATGTTTTCTTTAACTGCTTTATTGCTTGTGTATTTCGCAATCTTATCGATCTGTTGCATAAAATTACATAGGCACATCCATGCACATGAGCCTGTAATACCTTATTGTTTGTCTTAGATCAATTTTGAATCAAGTGGTATCAGAGCTCTAGGTTACTAAGGTTAGACAAGCTTGTGCTGGAGTTTTTTTTGTTGAATGCTAACTAGGACAAAGCTCAAATTAGGAGAAGGAGAGTTGATTGAAGCTAACCCAGAAATTGGAAGAGTCTATCCTAAGGGGAAAATGGCAGAAGAAAGTCCCTTGGAACAAGACTCCCAGTTCATGGACAGTTTCATGACCATGAGAGCCATGGTAGAAGAAATGTATAGAGAATTTAAGAAAGGTCGAGGTGAAGATTCTTAAACTTCCTAGCATGACAAAGGAGTAGAAGAATCTCTCCTAAATGACCATTCTAAAGGAAAAGGGAAAGAAGAAAAACTTCCCACACCTCCTAATAGCCCTGAAAATAAAAAGAAGAAAGCGTCTTTAATTAAATTAGATGTTAAATTTGATTTGCCAATATATGATGGAAAGTTGAATTCAGAGAAGCTGGATAATTGGATTAGACATATTGATGTATATTGTAGGGTGCAGAGCATTGATTCAGACAAAAGTAAGATTCAATTGGCCAACCTATGCCTTGGGGGAACTGCCTTGGTATGGTGGGAAGGCAGAACATAAGCTGACATGAAGAAGCATGGTAAAAAAATTTCTGTATGGAGTGAATTTATTTCTGCAATTAAAAAACAATTCTATCCAATAGCTTATATGCATCAAGCTATGATGAGTTGGCAAACTCTTCACCAATTGAAAGGGCAAAGTGTACAAAGTTACACCCAAGAATTTAGAAAAAGAGCTTTGATTCTAGGCATTTCTTTAGATTCACCTAAAACTCTGCAGAAGTATATAGGTGGTCTACCAAGCTACTTAAAGCACACCATTCTCATGTTTAATCCTACTAGCATAGATGAGGTATCTGTCCAAGCTACACATCTAGAGGCTAGAGGCAAGAATGTGAACCCAGAAGTTTGGGGATCATCAAAACTCACTACAAACAAGAACAAGGAAAAGAGAAAGTAGAAATGGAAAGAGAGGAAGACAAATACTGTACAAAAGAACAAACCTTCATGCACTCACTGCAAGAAGGATGGGCATGATGATAAACATTGCTGGATACTGCGTCTAGAGCTGAAACCCAAGAAGTACGATGGAAAAAAGAAGAAGACTACTGCAACTATTCAGAAGCATTTGGGGTCAAACTCGGGGATGAAACAACAATCATAGCCACAGGTATAAAAAGTTGTCCACTTTAGAGAATGAAGAAATCAAGAAGCAGGTACAGGAGCTGCTCGAGAAAGGGTTCATAAGACCTAGTGTTGGGTTGTGTTATATTCTTTCTGCGACTAGCCCACATAGTTAACCGGGGGGTTAGAGGGGGGGTGGAGCACCCCCTT
>APFE030183974.1:0-67318 GCA_000404065.3 Pinus taeda
ATAGAAGATCATCTCACTTAGTTATAACTAGATGAATCTTCAAGAAGAGATATCAGATGTGACTGAATGCCTGGGGTGCAGGACATCTCAAAGGAATTAGATGATAGTTCTACGTGTGACAAGTTAGCTTTGCCATCAAGTCCAAAGGGGGAGATTATTGGCATTATGAGACAAGTGTTGTCCTTGATGGCAAATAATCTTGGATGATAAATTATAGTGCAGCAAAGTTCACGCATTTTCATGAAGATAAAATTTTATTTCATGTAGAGAAAAGTTCACGCACTTTTATGAGGAGAAAAGTTTATTTCATGTAGAAAAAGTTCACGCACTTTTATGTGGAGAAAAATTTTATTTCATGTGGAGAAAAGTTCACACACTTTTATGCGGAGAAAAGTTTCTTTCATCTGGAGAAAAGTTCACGCACTTTTATGCGGAGAAAAGTTTATTTCATGTAGAAAAAAAGTTCACGCACTTTTATGTGGAGAAAAAAGTTTATTTCATGTGGAGAAAACGTTTATTTCATGTGGAGAAAATTTCACGCACTTTTATGCAGAGAAAAGTTTATTTCATGTGAAGAAAAGTTCACGCACTTTCATGGTTGGTTCATGGTATTAGTCCGACAGTTTTTGATCCTATGGTTTTGGTCCGTGGTATTGCATCCAAAAGTGTTGATCCCAAGTATTGGGTTCATGGTATTGTGTTATTATGGTTTTGGACCGTGGTATTGTGAAAAGCCTAAGACTATAAAAGAGGAAGGAGATCATTTGGCAAAGCATCATCGGAATTGTTATTGAATATCTGATAAAGTGCTAGATCTGGAATACTGTGATTGGGTTATGGTGCAAATCTGGATCTGAATAAAGAAGGAACCTGAGCGCAAGGAGAAGGATAAGTTCTATTGATGGGTCATAATCTTTAATCTTGAATGATAGTATCTTTTGTTCTGGGTTCAGATTTGGTGTGTGGTTACTGTTACTGTGATTTGGATACAGCTGTTAGAGAAGTGTCTACTTGATTCAGTGCTAATTGGTGAAAAGGAGATTGTTTGATGCAGAAATTCTTGATGATGATTGATGTTCATGGATCCAGTCTGAAAATTTTATGAAACGTGGTCCCTGGAAGAAAGAGAAGGTTGTAGCCTTCTGTAGGCCAGCACCTACGTACTAGTATCTTGGCTAGTGCAAGAGCTAAGGGGGTTGTAGCTCCCTTCCAGGAGAGCTAGAAAACGAGAGAGAGTTGTAGCTCTCTGCAGGTTGCAGCCTGCGTACTGGTAAAGGACTACATCAATACATTGTAAGCAAAAGTTTCTAATTTAAAGAAATATAGAGACGCATTGCAGCAGGTGGTTTTCACCCACATTGGCTTTCCACCTTATATCTGGTGTTCTTATGTGTGATTGTCTTTCTGCTCTGTTTTACTGTCTCTGGTTACTGGTTATTTGATGCTGCATCTCAGATTAACAAACATCATCTGAAAGTTTAAGTAAATTAAAAGTTTGCTTTGTGTACGTTGGTTTACCTCTGAATAGTTGCGTATATACGCGAGTTTAATTAACTGAAGTAGCGTATACAATTTGGTTTTTTTTTTTTTTTTTGAAAAGGATTATTTGACTTGATAATACTGATTCACCCCCCCTCTCAGTATTATTTCCAACAATGAGGGCTCCCAAAGGTAGAAATATACCACATGTGCTACCATCCCTCAAATATGAAGGCATAAATCTACCAAATGTGTCATCATGGCTCTAATATTTAGCAATTCCTTGAAATTTGATCCTCAATGAAGAGATATATGTCAAAATTTGCAACCAAGGCTTCCAAACCGAATTCTCCACAAGCAACATGCTTAAAAATTTATTAATTAATAATACAAGTCTTCATGCATAAGAGTGGTAGCAGTGGGCATGACTAATTCTTTTGAAAACTTATAAGATTGCTATGTCATTATATTTATGGTTATTGATAGACTGTGGAGATAACATAAAAATCATTTCCATCTTTTTGACACCAAGTTGCATCCATCAGAGTTTTACCAAAGTAGTTGGGGTATTATTACTCATTGACTGTGGAAAGACAATAAAAGACTTGGTCGTTCCTTTTTAAAATAGTTCTTATTTTCCAACTTACAATTATGATGACAATATAATGGAGATTTATAAGCTTTATAAATCAACATAAGAAATTCTAACAAACTACACTTAAATTGTAGTTGCAAAAACTCTCTTGGAAAATTTCGAAAGAATTCAATTAGAATAAAACAATTTGAACTTACAGTCACTAACAAAAACAACACCATATTTCTCAAAAGGCGAACGCTAGAACTAAATTTACCAAAATAAAGTTACCATACCTGGTCACTATACCGTCTAAATGTTTTTTCAAGTTGTACGTCTTTTGGTATATAATACAACTCACTTAAGAGAAATCCTCACTTGCGGAAACCTAACAAAACATATTCTTTGTTTATATTCCTAAGAGAAATATGTTTTCCCACACATAATACAAGATTGTAGGCCTCCTTGCGTGCACATATTTCAGATTCATAATTTGAACAGGTTAAAACCTAAAACAACAATATGACCTTTGTAAAGAGCTCGTAGTAATAATCTTTCAAGTTTCAATGACATGAGAATGCAATATGATATTGTAGTATTCTTTAGAAATGGAAAATTAAGTTCAAATATGCATCTCCCAACAAACAAATTAATAGAGTACACATTAACGAATCCAAAATTTACTCTTGCATGCTTTCATCTCCCATAACAAAGTTAGCTATGAATGAAGAGTCTATTACCTATGACAGCTTTAAAAATATTACAAAGTGAATACTCTTTAAATTCTGGCAACAAACTACTAGAAAAGCAAGGTAGACTATTGAAAAATTTGTGTTTTCATTGATGTCAAAGTCGTGAAGCATTGCTACACAGATGTTGTCATTGATGTGAAAATCATGAACCATTGTTGCACACATGTTGTTATTCATGTCAATTGTAGTAGTTTCACTAATGTCTAATGAAGAACAACAAATTAAATTGAAGAGGTGACAAAGGATTAAGCAAAATAATAGACTCGAAAACAAAGGTCGAATAGGTTGGCTAAGAAAGCAGCTCAAGCACATGTCGATCATGAAATAGAAGGCCAAATAGGTTGGATGAGCAAGCAATTCAAGTGCAAAGAAGGCAAGCCAAGAAGGCTAAAAAGGCCAAAGCTTGAGGAGGCAGAGGAAGCTAGAAAGGCTAAGAAGGACAAGAAGTAGGTTGCCCCAATGATCGCTCTTGGTCATAGAGGTCCAATAGGCCAACTCCCAATGGCTAAGACCCTTTTGGACTTCAAGAGTATTGGCATTGTTAAAGGAAAAAAATATGTTCCAAATTGCCGATATCATATGGAGATATGTGTTGAGATTTCTAAGTGTGACACGATAGAAATCCCTATTGCATTATCTAGTTTAATTTGTCTAAAAAGTTATTTATAAATATAAATGCTGAAATAAACACAAATGCAACATTAACTCATATACATATCAACACTGAAATAACTGAGAAAAACACATAAGGGATACCATTACTTTTGGACAATCGTCCATGGAAAAACCCAATGTGGGAAAATGGTGTAGCCCATATGAGGGTTTTATTATTATGCTCGGTCTAAATACAACTAGGGTTCTAGAAATGGCTCACCCAAAAGAGAATGCCCTTGGCAGTAATACCTCTCCTTGGAGATAGATATTTTGGCTGAGCAATCACCTGATGAATCATCCCACAACAACTATGATAACTTCCATTGCTTTGCATCACTCTAATAGGGACTCCATCACCCTCTCAACTCACCATCGCTTAGTCTGCCCCACGAAAATCTCCTAGCACTCCCTGTTGGCCCTACATAGACTCTTCTAGCCTTTACACAGCTACTAAAGCCTCTTCATCAACCCCTTGGCTCTCTATGTCATCTCTCAGACCCTCTGTGTCACCCATGTTTTCCTCCTCAATCTCTACGTAGATCCTAGCTGACTCTACATCAGCCTCTCCACGCTTTGCGTTGTCTCTCTGGTATGGTCTCTGCCTATCTACTATGTATTCTCAACCTTCTATAGAATTGTCCCTCACTACAATATATTGCTAGCTCGATTCTCTTAGCAAAACCCCACTGCAAAAAATCGAACTCACTGATCAATTTGTTGTATCTCCAACTAACCCTCAAGCCTCCTCTTATACTTTTCCTATTGAGTCTTCAACAATCGATATTAAGTCCCTAATCAACAACTAAGATTATATTTGTCTTGATCCATGTCATTTAGAACATTCTCACCTAGTTTTATATTAATACCCATTAATATATTAGTTTTCCTAAGTTTAGACTTAGGAACCCCATTAAAAATATTAATTATTTTAATATCTCTCCAAATGGGTGGAAATTCCCCAAACCATTTCTTGGTCTTAGATATCTTATGTGCCTTAGCCTCTCCAGCAATTTTGATGGCTAGATCACATCTGATTCTACCACAAATAAACACTCCCTCTTAGTGAGGAATGTGCTCTAGTATTGTTTCACCATGGAACCATCGCATTGATCCTCCGAACAGGTACCTGTGTTGATGCTTGGCCTGTTGCCTCACATCATCTCCACTGATGCTTCCTGCACTGCTGCCCATGACACTACCACTACCACTACTACATCTGTATTGTAGCTCCCTCTCAATATGTTCCCCATGTTGTCTTTATCACTGCCACTACTAACTGTTGCACTGCAACTCAGTTACTGAGAAGTAGGTAACTCACTTCTCCCAAATACCAACATCCCAGTCAGTCTAGAAGCCATGTGAAATTGAAATTGCCTCTGTTGTTATACTATGCACCCTTTGCTACTACTATGTTATTGAATACAACTCTGTGCCTTTTACATTGTTGACCCTCCACTGCGTTGCCTCAGATTTCTGCACCCAATCAATACCTTACTTCTCTACTACAGTTTTCTCCACCCAACATCTATCATTCTACTACTATCATTAAGGGCTACCGTATCCAGATATGATACAAGATCTTGGGCACCTCGAGGATCCTACACTTAGTATGTAGTCCTCCTCACTACAACTCGATGTCTCCTGACCTCTTCTCTAGAGGTGCATGAGTACTCATGCCATAGTTGTCATCAGTCTTGACCTCTTTCTTTGCCTTAATGGGAGATTCCTTGGAGTCAAAAGCATCCCCCTTGCTTTCTTCCTTGGACACTAGGATGGATAATGTCCCAACTCACCATAATGGAAGCACTTCTCCTTGGAGATGTCCTTCTTCTTCCTCATCCCTTGTTGTCTCGGAGATGATATAGCTGCATCCTCCTCCTCCTCTTTCCCGATTCGACTTCCCTTGCCACTTCTCCCTGCCTTGGTCAACCTCCTAATCTCTTCTTAATGAAAAACTGCCAGCATCTCCTCCCATCCTAGAAGAGTAGCACTACCCAAAGTACTTTATACAAATGTCTCCCACTCCTCGGAGACTGCATTCAAGGTGGTCCTCACCATGAACTCTGGATCTAGTGTAGACCCTATGGAAGTGAGTTGGTCACGAATCTCCTATAATCTGAGGAAGAACAAATATATCTTCTCTCCCATCTGCATCCTATATGACCACAACCAATTCTCCAATAACATCTTCTGCCGCATGGAAGTTCCCTAATACAAGGTCGTCAAAGTATCCCACATCTCCTTTGTTGTTTTTTTTCAGCAATATGTGGTATGACATGATATTTGACCCTATATATGATCATGAACCTTTCCCTCACCATTGCATCCTCATACTTCTCATTCTCATCTCGGTCGACTAGGATAACCATAGTTCTCAATGCAAAGTCCTTAATGTGATGTTGATCTAGGATTGTCAAGGTTCTAGGCTTCTAGATGACAAATTTGGAAGCCGCGTCTAGCCTGTCCTGATCCCTTAGTCTGTTCACCACCATTTTAGCTCCTCTTCTAGAATTCCTATGAGTTTCGACTCCCCTTCTGGAAATATCCCTCCAAGTCCTGATTTACCTGCTATAAATCCTCTCAACAAATGTCAAACTCCTCCTCTCCATTCCTCCTTGTAACTGCAACTCAGATCTGGATTTCTTGGCTAGAATTCCATCATGTTAGCAACTCCCTCTACCTTGGTTATGTCCCATTAGGTATTGTTCTACACCAACAAAAACAACACCACACCAAAGTCTCAATCACAATATGCACATAGCTCCCCAAGCCCCAATAACTAAGGAAATTGAGCCTTTCGGGCTCTACACAATCTCGAGAATGGCAGAATCTGCTCCTCCTAGCCATAGTGTTGATCTTTCCTAGTTGAGAAAGATGATAGGGCACTGCATAGGTTTGAACTTCCCTTCTCTACCTCTGCGTTAACCCTCCTCCTAGCTCGAATTGATGGCGCAGGCTCTGCGTCACTTCTTTTGTTGCTTCTTCTTCTCTAGAAGAACAACATTGTCTCTTAAGATAGTTATTATTGCTGCAAATTCTCCAGATTACTGTTCGTGCCTTCAGTTCTACTATGATCTGCAATGCTTTGGTACCATGTTGAGATTTCTAATCCTAACACAATAGAAATCTCTACTACATTATCTAGTTTAATTTATCCCACTTGTTTATTCCATTAACAAGTTATTTATAAATATAAATACTGAAATAAACACAAATGCATCCTTAATTCATATACATATCAACAACTGAAATAACTGAGATAAACACACAAGGGAAATCATTATTTTTAGATAATTGTTCGTCGAAAAACCCAATGCGGGAAAACTTATGCGGCAGATATGAGGTTTTTATTATTATGTAGGTTTTGAATACAACTAGGGTGCCTGAAATGGCTCACCCAACAAAGAATTCCCTTGGCAGTAGTGCCTCTCCTTAGAGAGAGATATTCTGGCTGATCAATCACCGGATGAACGATCCCAACAGCTATGATAACTTCCACTTCTCCCTGTCACTCTAATAGGGACTACGTCACCCTCTTAGCTCACCAACACTCAGTCTGCCCCATGAAAATATCTTGGTGCTACCTTTTCGCCCTACGTCAACTCTGCTAGCCTCTATGTTAGCCCCTTGGCTCTCTACGTGAACTCTCAGACCCTCTACATAGCTCCCAACTACCTTTGTGTTAGCCTCTCTAGGCTTTGTGCTGTCTCTTTGGTACTATCTCTCCCTCTCTCATATGTATTCTCAGCATTCTACCGAACTGCCCCTTGCTGCAACAACTCATTAGCTCGATTCTCTCAGCAAAACCCCACTCCAAAAAATCGAAGTGACTCATCAATTTGTTGTATCTCCAACTAACCCTCAAGCGTCCTCTTATACTCTTCCCGTTCAGTCTTCAACAGCCAAGATTAAGTCCCTAATCAACAGCTAAGATTATATTTGGCTTGATCCATGTCATTTAGAACATTCTCACTCAGTTTTATATTAATACCCATTAATATTTTAATTTTCCTAAGTTTATACTTAGGATCCCCATTAAAAATATTAATTATTTTAATATCTCTCGAACTAGGTGAAATTTCGCCAAACCATTTCTAGGTCATGAATACCTTATTTGTCGTAGACTCTCCACCAATTTTCATGGCTAGAGCACATCCGATGCTAACACAAATGAAAAATCTGTGGGAAAAATAGACTAAGTAATAAATGGTGTGTGGAATCCAAGGTTGTGGAGAAGAAAAGGTTCACGTGGAGGTAATGGTTTCTGGAAGTTAAAGCTTGTGCAATGGAAAATACTATGTGGAGGTAAGAGTATGTTCCACCACTCTAGACAAGGAGGGACGAAAACAAGCTAGGTGACATGGAAAGACATGGAGAAATGACATGGAAACAACAAGTGATGACACATGGCAGGCATGCTTGGCATTTTTGACTAGCTAAATGAAAAATTGGTAGTTGAAAAGTGGCAAGAACACATTAGCACTTGGACAAATGGCAAGTCTTGATCGGTTGCAGTGGATGATGTGGCAGGTGATCTGTCAGATGATGTGGGAATTTTGGATCCCATATCATGTTGTGAGCTATTGGAACACTATAGTGCTAGAATGGAAAGAAACGTGAATCAACCTGATGGGAAAAGTCCCAAAGTAACGAGAAAATAATTGTCAATTATAGTTTTTCTACCAAGCTAGTATAGAAAAGTGATGATTTGACCCATCAAGGTTTTGAAGAATTCTTTCAAAGACTTATAAGATTTCTCTGTCATTTTATTTCCACTTATTGATATATTGTGTAGATAACAAAAAAATCATTTCCATCTTTTTGACACCAAGTTGCATCCATCACATTTTCCCTAAAGTAGTTGGGGTATTATTACTCATTAACTATTGAGAGATAATAAAAGACTTCGTTGTTCTTTTTTCAAATAGTTTTTATTTTCCCTCTCACAGTTATGATGGAATTATAATAGAGATTTATAAGATTTATAAATCAACATAAGACATTCTAGCAAACTACACTTAAACTGTAGTAGCAAAATCTCTCTTGGAAAATTTGGAAAACATTCAATTAGAATAAAACAATTTGAACTTTAGATATCATTTTCGGGATTCAACTGCGTTAAGTAAGTCATTCAAACGTATGACCATTTCCATGAGAGGTAGTCGTAACTGACTAATTTCTCATGATTTTTGAATAGTTCACTTAGCACTCATTGCATCGGGTGATGCTCACAGGGGTGAAGAAGTGGGATTGAAACTAGTGAAATGTGGAGAACGAATCACATAGCATCAATCATCACTTATGGGGCTTGCACCCGGTAACCAGGACTTCCCAGGAGGTCACCCATCCCAGAACTCCTCTGGCTCAAGCGCGCTTAACTGTGGAGTTTTTCCACAATCAAGCCCACTTAGCTTGCTACCCCATTTGCAAAACCTTAGCAAGTATTGTGCCTCATGAACCATTCAAGTAGAGATCCCTTGACTCTTTTTGAATTTAAGTATGGGGGATTACGCAGTGCATTATATTAGATATCATATTGGGATTCAACTGCGTTAAGTAAGTCATTCACGTATGACCATTTCCATGAGAGGTAGTCGTAACTGACTAATTTCTCATGATTTTTGAATAGTTCACTTAGCACTCATTGCATCAGGTGATGCTCACAGGGGTGAAGAAGTGGGATTGATACTAGTGAAATGTGGAGAACGAATCACATAGTATCAATCATCACTTCTGGGGCTTGTACCCGGTAACCAAGACTTCCCAGGAGGTCACCCATCCCAGAACTCCTCTGGCTCAAGCGCGCTTAATTGTGGAGTTTTTCCACAATCAAGCCCACTTAGCTTGCTACCCCATTTGCAAAACCTTAGCAAGTATTGTGCCTCATGAACCATTCAACTAGAGATCCCTTGACTCTTTTTGAATTTAAGTATGGGGGATTACGTAGTGCATTATATTAGATATCATTTTCGGGATTCAACTGCGTTAAGTAAGTCATTCAAACGTATGACCATTTCCATGAGAGGTAGTCATAACTGACTAATTTCTCATGATTTTTGAATAGTTCACTTAGCACTCATTGCATCGAGTGATGCTCATAGGGGTGAAGAAGTGGGATTGATACTAGTGAAATGTGGAGAACGAATCACATAGCATCAATCATCACTTCCGGGGCTAGCACCTGGTAACCATGGCTTCCCAGGAGGTCACCCATCCCAGAACTCCTCTGGCTCAAGCGCGCTTAACCGTGGAGTTTTTCCACAATCAAGCCCACTTAGCTTGCTACCCCATTTGCAAAACCTTAGCAAGTATTGTGCCTCATGAACCATTCAAGTAGAGATCCCTTGACTCTATGGGGGATTACGTAGTGCATTATATTAGATATCATTTTCGGGATTCAACTGCGTTAAGTAAGTCATTCAAACGTATGACCATTTCCATGAGAGGTAGTCATAACTGACTAATTTCTCATGATTTTTGAATGACTTACTTAACGCAGTTGAATCCCGAAAATGATATCTAATATAATGCACTGCGTAATCCCGCATAGAGTCAAGGGATATCTACTTGAATGGTTCTTGAGGCACAATACTTGCTAAGGTTTTGCAAATGGGGTAGAAAGCTAAGTGGGCTTGATTGTGGAAAAACTCCACAGTTAAGCGCGCTTGAACCAGAGGATTTCTGGGATGGGTGACCTCCTGGGAAGTCTTGGTTACCGGGTGCAAGCCCCGGAAGTGATGATTGATGCTATGTGATTCGTTCTCCACATTTCACTAGTATCAATCCCACTTCCTCACCCCTATGAGCATCACCCGATGCAATGAGTGCTAAGTGAACTATTCAAAAATCATGAGAAATTAGTCAGTTACGACTACCTCTCATGGAAATGGTCATACGCTTGAATGACTTACTTAACGCAGTTGAATCTCGAAAATGATATCTAATATAATGCACTGCGTAATCCCCCATACTTAAATTCAAAAAGAGTCAAGGGATCTCTACTTGAATAGTTCATGAGGCACATTACTTGCTAAGGTTTTGCAAATGGGGTAGCAAGATAAGTGGGCTTGATTGTGGAAAAACTCCACAGTTAAGCGCGCTTGAGCCAGAGGAGTTCTGGGGTGGGTGACCTCCTGGGAAGTCCTGGTTACCGGGTGCAAGCCCCGGAAGTGATGATTGATGCTATGTGATTCGTTCTCCACATTTCACTAGTTTCAATCCCACTTCTTCACCCCTGTGAGCATCACCCGTTGCAATGAGTGCTAAGTGAACTATTCAAAAATCATGAGAAATTAGTCAGTTACGACTACCTCTCATGGAAATGGTCATACGTTTGAATGACTTACTTAACGCAGTTGAATCACGAAAATGATATCTAATATAATGCACTGTGTAATCCCCCATACTTAAATTCAAAAAGAGTCAAGGGATCTCTACTTGAACAATGTCCTATTCCTCAAAAATGTGAATTCTGGAACTAAATTTACCAAAATAAAGTTACCATATATGTCACTGGACCTTCTAAATGTTTATTGAAGATGTATGTTTGTTGGTGTATAGTCACTAACAAAAACAATGTCCTATTCCTCAAAAATGTGAATTCTGGAACTAAATTTACCAAAATAAAGTTACCATATATGTCACTGGACCTTCTAAATGTTTATTGAAGATGTATGTTTGTTGGTGTATAATACATCTGGCTTAGGAAAAAGCCTCACTTGCAAAAACCTAACAAAACATATTCTTCGTTTATATGCCTAAGTGATATATTGTTTTCCGAGACACAATACAAGATTGTAAGGCTCCTTCTTGCATGCACATATTGGAGATTCATAATTTGAACAGATTAAAACCTAAAACAACGGTATGACCTTTCTAGAGACCTCACAGAAATAATATTTCAAGTTTCAATGACATGATAATGCAATATGATATTGTGGTATTCTTTAGAAATGGAAAATTAAGTTCAAATAGGTATCGCCCACCAAACAATTTAATAGAGCACACATTAAAGAATCCAAAATTTACTCATTCATGCTTTCATCTGCCATAACAAAGTTAGTTGCAAATGAATAGTATATTGCCTATGATAACTTCAAAAATTTTATAAGGTGAATAAAGATTTAAATTTTTGCAAGAAACCACTAGTAGGACAGAGTAGAATATCGAACAATTTGTGTTTTTTAATTGATGTCAAAGTCACGAATCTTTGTTACACACACGTTGTCATTGATGTGAAGCTCGTGAACCATTGTTGCACACATTTTGTCATTGATGTCAACTATAGTAGTATCAATAATGTCGAAGGAAGAACAAGACATTAAATAGAATAGGTGACAAAGAATCAAGCAGAATAATAGATCAGGAAACAATGGTATAATAGGTTGGCTAAGTAAGTAGTTCAAGCACATGTCGATCACGCAGTATAAGGCCAAATAGATTGGTTGAGCAAGAAATTCAAGTGCAAGGAAGGAAATCCAAGAAGGTCGGGAAGGCCAAAGGCGAAGGATGTAGAGGAAGCTAGAAAGGATAAAAAGGCTGAGAAGGAGGTAGCCCCAATGATCGAGTTTGGTCATAGAGGGCCAACAGGCTAACTCCCAAGGGATAAGACCTGTTTGGACTTCAAGAGTATTGGCATTGTTAAAGGACAAGAAAATGTGCTGAATTCCCGATAAGATATGGAGATATGTGGGGAAAAATAAACTAAGTAATAAATGGTGTGTGGAATCCAATGTTGTGCAGAAGAGAAAGGTTCATCTAGAGGTAATGGTGTCTAGAAGTTAAATCTTGTGAAACGGAAAATCCTGTGTAGAGGTAAGAGTATGTTCCACCACTCTAGACAAGGAGGTACCAAAACAAGCTAGGTGACATGGGAGTACACATGGAAAAAGGAAAGGTGGCAGTGACATTAGGGGTATTTTTAGGTCTTAAATGGGCCTCCTAAGGAAATTATAAAATAATAGTGGAAATAATAAAATAATATTAGATTACATAATCAAATTTTAGAGCGAAAAAAGAATAAACTTTTTTTTTTCAATTCGTATTTTGAACTTATCTCCCTATGGGTTTACTCAAATTTCAAGTGGTAATGCTCGTTGGATGAAAAAATTGATTCCTCATCCAAGGAGTACTCATGTTGCCTACTTTTGATGGAACCTACTACACTAAAAATGAGAAATACACGAAGAACGTGATTGCAATCACGTTCTTCATGTATTTTTCATTTTTCGTGTAGTAAGGTCCATCAAAAGTATGTAACATGGGTACTCCTTGGATGGTGAATTAAATTGTGCATCCAACAAGTACTCCCACTCAAAATTTGAGTAAAACCTTAGGGAGATAAGTTGAAAATACGAGTTGAAAATGTTGTTTTCTTATTTTTTAGTGTTTTTAATTTTTCACTCCAAAAATGGTGAATCATCCCCCATGGCTAACATCGTCATCTTGAATCCTATTGGTTCTTATAAAATTTATTTTGGTTGTAAATTTTTCTTAGGAGTTCCATTTTATACCTAAAAATTCCCCTAATGCATGGCAATAACAAGTGATGACATGTGGTAGACATGTTTGACGTTTTTGGCTAGTCAAATGGACATTTGGTAGGTGACACATGAAAGAACACATTAGCACTTGTAGACATGGAAAGTTTTGATTGGTTGTAGTGGATGATGTTGCAGGTCATGGGTCAGAATATGTGGGGATTGTGGGTCCCATATTATGTTGTGTGCTATTGGAACATTGTAGTGCTAGAATGGAAACAATAATGAATCAACCTTAGGGACAAAGTCCCAAAGTAACAATAAAATAATTGTCAATTACAGTCTGTCTACTAAGATAGTGTAGAAAGTTAATGATTCCACCCATCAAGTTCTTGAAAAATGCTTTTAACATAGAATAAGAAACTCAGTCTTGGGATATTTTTTCATCCGCATATCAACATGTAGAAAGTGAGCAGTGAGCCCGATCTACCTGAAATCTAATGAATTGGTCAACAAATAGTCATGAAACAATGTCACATGGGAGTTGATTAACACTTAAGGGCTTAATGTAATATCGGGTCGCGGGACTTTGATCTCGTTGTATTACCATATTGGCATGTAACAAGCAAGGTGGGAACTTGATCTACCCGATATCCGTTAAAATTTTTAAAATTACAATCCCAACACATGGTCATATTTTAGCCCCTAGAGCTAGAATCAATGGACTCTGATCCTAGATTTGTTGAAACAATTTTAAACATGGTCATAAGTGCTCAAGGGTTTAGCCTTGAGGGCTAAGGAACCACGGAAATACAAAATCAATGCACATCATCCAGATTGGATCCCTATGGCATGTTGGATTTTACCAGGTCTATTGTATTATTATCTTAAGTAAGAGAGGTTTGAGTGCATGTGAATAATTTGAAAGTGTGTGTAAAAAAACACATAGAAGAAGAACCGAGAAGTATGAACTATGTGGAAATGAAGGTGAAAGAATTTTGAGGATAAATTATATAGAAGATGCGTGACCTAGACAGGGAAGATGTTCAATCGAAGTGTGGATGAAGGCTATGAAGTCTATAAGTATGATGTGGCTTTTAATATAATTTTTTTTTTGGATTCTGAGTGTGAAGAACAAGAACAAAGTGTAGCATCTAAGAGATTAGTGTTAGTACCATGTGCAAGATTGTGTAGAAGCAAAGACGAGAATAGATCTCAGATGTAGTTGAACATCAAGCTGAGATCAAAGCAGAAGAGATGATAAAGAGAGGATGAGAAAAATCAAGAAGTTTGCATGAGAAAGTTTAATTTGAATGCTTGTGGATATGAGTTTGAAAATGTTATGAAATAGGGATTTGATATGCATATCAAGTTGGTGCCTATAAATTAGGGGATCAAAGTCTCCTTCAGGTTGGTGCTTGAAAGTAAAGGGACCAAAGTATCCTTCACATTGGTTCCTATAAATTAGGGGATCAATGTATCATTTAATTTGGTGTCTATAAATTAGGGGATTGGAATCTCCTTCAGGTTGGTGGCTATAAATCGTGGGATCAGTGCATTCTTAAGGTTAGTGCATGTAAATCAGGGGATTGGTGTCTATAAATCTCAGGGGATCGATGTCTTCTTGTGGTTGGTGCCAGTAAATTTAAGTAATAGTAGGTTAGTGCATACATTCTTATATAAAGAAGAATATGTTCCATGGTTTTCTCCCATATGGGTTTCCACATAAATATTTGTGTCTCTTGATCTATTTGTGTTGTTTGATGTATGATTTCTATGTGGTTTATCAAATATAACTTAAATATCTTAAATATTCTTAAAAATTATATAATACTAATTCATCACCCCCCTCTCAATACTATCATGGAATCAACATGGATTCCACATGCATTTGTTCCATCGAAAGATATCAATTGGCTATTATAGTTTCAAAATGATTCCAAAGCAACTTCTCTTAAAATCTTGCAATAAAATTATAGCAAATAAAGTGAGCCGTACATTTAACTTACTTACCCTATTAGGTATATGGATATTCAAAGTTAATAAGTATCTCAAGTAAAAAAGGGTTATCAATAGAGAATGACAACTACGAAGATGTATCACTGGTTTTTATTAACAACATTGTCTGTTTAAGCCACAATTTCACCTAGAAAATATATTTTGGTATGGAATCCGGTAATTTCTTTTTTCTAGAATACGTTTTTTTGCTTATTTTATATTTAATTGTATTTAACTATTTTATATTTAATTGCGACGGTTATTATATATATATATATATATTATATATATATATATATTATCTATATATATATATATATATATATATTTATATATATATATAGATATATGATTTTATTTAACTATTTAATTTGGTGTTTTTTGGGGCATGGTTATTAATGTCAAATGTTCCCGCATTTTTAATTTATTATTTTCACTAATATAAATATTTACATTGTATTAATAACTTTTTCGATATTATAATTCATATGGGTAAGGTAGGTAAACAATAGTCTATATACATATACATATCTATAACTATTTAATTTGGTGTTTTTTTGCGGCATGACTATTAATTTCAAATGTGCCCGCATTTTTAATTTAATATTTTCACTAATATCAACATTTACATTGCATTAATAACTTTTCGATGTTCTAATTTATATGGGTAAGGTAGGAAAACAACATTAATGAAATATTTCATGAATATCCAAATTTACTAATATATTACACCTATACCGAAATTAACAATAAAATATTTCATGGATACCCACATGAAATAATTTAAAATTATTTAGAACATGTACCTCTCTTTAAATTTAAATGATTTTGATTGGTTTACATATTATCACGTGGAAAGTAAGTGAACATTTCATGGGTACTTTTAGGCCAAAACTTCCTCCAGTGGGTTCTTGGTCCAAGTCATGCCTCATGATAACTAAACCTTCCATGAAAATACCTCTTTACATTATGTCCAATAAAATTAGGAAGTAATCTATTCAAGATGCAATCTATTGTGAAGCCTAATGGATTTGATTATATTGAAGTTACCATCTAGTACCCAAGGAGCCTCCACGAATAAAGACTTGAGCCAATGGATATAGTTGAAGAATAAGGCTTTATCTCTAGGAAGTGTGGGTCCATTAGCATTAGACAAGTAACATATATCCTTTGACCCAATAAGCTAGAATTTAACTATTAAGACCCTATATTTCATAGAAATTTATATGACTAAGACCTTTTGATAGCTCCAAAATATGGAAACTCTACCCACTTGCCCCTGAGTATCTATTATCATTGATTAGAAACCTCTACTCCTTTTGGAGGCAATCATTCTATTGATTCACTTAAAATTTTTGTTTCTTGAACCATTAAAAGACTTGGATTTTCTTATCTCCATTTAGCATTGAGGGGAAATTTCTTACATTTATAGTTATTTCCCCTAATGTTCTTAGAGATAACTTTCATTCTTGCAAGTGGGGATCATTAGGGTGATAACCTTCATATATTAACTTGATTTTGCTAGAGTTGAACAACATTACCTATAGTTCTTCTAAGATTTTATGGTTTCTCTTTATACGCTTTCTCTTTTCTTATTTATGTGGCTTAGGGAATCTTTGAATGGTTGAGTTGGGTTAGTGCTAGATATTTCCAAGATTTCTCTCTACTCTTCTCCATGTGATTTGAGGAAATAATTGGTTATAATTTTTACTTGGTGTTCAACCATGCAAATAGGATCATTTCCCTTCCATGATTTTACAATACATAGTTTTATATGGGATAAAGGTCCATTTATTTGGACTCTTATTTCTTCTTATCATCCTCCGGGTATACCATAAGAATTTATTGAAGAACTACTTCCAAGATATATTTAGGGATATTATGGATAGTTTTTGTTTTAAATTCAACTTCCAAGGAATTAAGTGAATCCTTCATTACTATATCTATGTGATCATGGTCAAAAGGTGTCGCTATCAATGGTTAAAGCCATTTATGGCATTAGGTATCCTTCCAATGTATGAGGTGAAGGGTGCTAAGGGAGCTTCAACGATAGATGATAGGCTTGGTGAATCCCTTGGGGTCCTTGCTTTCCACCAAATTAGGTGTAGTGGCTACAGAAAGAAGAGGGAAATTACTATAGAGATTTCCAAATTCTCGACAATGGTGACATCTAAATGTGATGTCCTCATAATCTAGTTTTTCTAAAAAACCTCATCATGGTAGTATATTCCAACTGATATAAGAAAGAGTTAAAATATGTTCATATAAATGCATATAAAAGTATAAGGAATGTACCTATATGTTGACGGTGTTTAATGCTACCAACAATTTAGGGGGCCTTCCCACTATTGTCCCAATTATACCTCACACTATTTGGAGCAAGAGCCCCATTCGAGAAAGAGACCCGACTGCCATATCCTTAATGATTTTCCTTGGATACAATAATCAACACAAGAGAGAGCACATATACTTTCGAGATGAACAAGTATGTTAGCCTTGTGATGTATTCAAATGCAAAGTGTTTCAAGGTTCTTTCATCAATGGGGAGAGAAAGTCGGTCTTTAAGAGAGCAATTATAGTGTTATCCTAATAAAGAGACACACATGTATCTGAAAGAATTGTTAGTTATATTAGAAAATAATTCACAAAGAAATGATGATCATGAAAAAAAGATATGCATAATTCAAAGATGTATACCAAAGCCAATGAAATAGTTCATTTTCATTAGTATGTAGAAACATACGCATACACTGCAAACAATGAAAAAATAGCCTTACAATCATTCACGACATATGCATGAAAGTGTGCCAGCTCAAAGAGAGTGTCAAATTATAAATTGAAAGTCCCAAGATACACCATTATAATAATACAACACTAGTTTCATTAGTGGAACGTTAAGCCACTACTTGCTTCTCAAAAGACTAATCTTCTCTCCCGTGTCTAGCTCGAGAAGCCAAGGTGAAAAGTCCTTTACTTAAGCTATGAGGGTGTATATATAACAAATGAGGTGACTCTTGACCTCACATGTGAATTTTCAAATTCCTATGAGACGTTTGAGGACCTACATGACTTTCCACATTCTATTTATGACCTTTGGGATTCCACGCATTTTACATTTTCTCATTTTTTAAAAATATAATATTACAATTCCACAAATATGTGGCAATGACAACATATGAATTTATGATGACACTTTTAGAATCCATGACTTGGTGATGGTGACATGGAACTTTATTGTAGAGTATCAATGTCAAGGTTTTCTTCTTGTTACTATCTTCACACCTTCATGATAGGTATTGCATGTTCTTCATCTTCATCATCCAAGGGGTTGGTTATGATATGGAGTCCTCTTGTGATATTGAATTTCATTCTTTTGTCATGATCTAGTGTCCCTTTATCTCTTTTCTTGACGATCTATTTATGTATTCATCTACACAAGTGTCATCTTGCATCATCTCCTTGACATCCTCCTTGAGCATTATCTTAACATGTCAAGATAATAATACCTAGAAATGGAGTTTACTCATGATAAGATGACATTAGTCTCAAAATCTCTTAGTCTATCATTTTTCTCATGAAACTTGCTGACTAAATTGGTACAATGTGCAATATTGAAAAGCGAGTCTTTCTTGAGTGTAGTGCACAATAGCAAGAGGCAAAGGGTGAGGGACTAGGCACTGTAGCTGCACAACGTACAATAGATCGAGGAGTGGAAAGTTAGGAATTTCACAATAGGTAAGGATGGGTAAATGGGCACTATAACTGTGCAGTGTGTTGTGGCAAGAAGAGAGGCTCAAGGGGCTAAGCATATGGGCACTGCAAGGGTTTAAGGGAGGCTCCACTATCCACTGTGATTGTGTAGTGTGCAGGGAAAGACAAAGTTGATGAGGATTTCACATTAGGCAAGTCCAAATTATAGATCTTGAGTAACTAAGCACTGAGATTGCACAATGCACAATCGATGGAGGAGGTTCTTTGTGACTACATAGTGCATATTTATAGGAGTTAAAGGGTGATTCATTGAGGCTTGTGACTATGTACTGTGAAGTTTAAAGAGGCAGAAAGGTTGATGCTTAATTCAACAAGTTGCAGAGACCGAGAAAACTGAAAAATTGACTAAGTGTGGGATCAGTAAGGTAGAAAGATGAGAGTAAAATCATGTAACAAGACTTGAACATGATCACACACTGATAAACATCCAACCACATGAAAATCAAAATGCATCCATTGAAACACCAACAAGACAACACTTATCTCCAAATGTCACACTTAGGATATAGGTTTCGACAGAAGTGTTGACTACAACAAGAGAGTGCGCAATACCTTGAGGATGAGTCCAATGCATATATCGATGATAGATAGAGCCCATTAAAGAAAGAGAGGGCCCTAGAGATACCTCTTTATGGTGTGCCATAACTTCATTTCATGAAGAATGACACTTTCCTTAACAAAAGTTGACAATTTGAAATTCTATAGAAAGGGACCTAGAAACATAGAAAAAAAAGTATGGGATGACTCTAATAACTAGAAATGATATTTCACATGATCAAAGGGAGGCTCCAAAATTTGAAAATAGGCCAAAAGTTGGAGGGTGTTGTGGAAACAACAGCACTTGCTGATTTACTAGATGACCACATCTTCTCTATTTACGAATAGCTTTATGCATAGGGTCTAGTCTTTTAGGAAGTATTGAGTCATCATGTGGATTACCTCAACTTCCCACTTACCCTAGTAATATATGTAGTCTCTCCCATCCCTTTCTGGGATTAAACACATTTGAAAATATTATGATATCACAATTGTTTCGATCCGGGAGAAGGATAGTATATATTCGTGAGTTTAGAATGATATGAGTTTTAGTTCCATCTCTAATGTTGCTCCACTGCTGGCAGGACTATTTAGTATCCTGACAAAGTCGCTTTTAGGAAACACAAGAATTTCTTCACTGTCAGTAATCCATTTAAGTACCATGGAAGATTTTTTTGCTTCACCTTTCTGTGCAAGAATCCTTTCTCTTCTTTCACCCTTATTTATTTTCAATATGCTCATTGGCGTTTTGTATGTATTTATATAATCATGGTGGAAGAGGGATATCGACTTATTAAGAGAAAGATACGTTATTACTATTGAAAATACTCTTATATACCTTTGGAATTAATATGCTAACTTTTAGTTTTCTCCTTTCCCTTCTCTACTTGATTGGATCGACATGAAAAACACCATTCAATTACTCTACTAAGTCAAGGAATGAAGATCCTAAAATATATATGGGTATCACGATTCTAGTTAAATATTTTCATTCAAATGGATCATATTTTCATTTAAACATCATTAACCTTAAATATATCAGACCTAAGCAAAGAAGAAGGACCGGAAATTAATGAAGTGTTTTTGATTATCTAAAAACTGTTTAAAACTATCACCACATTTGTTAGAACCAAACAAAACACTTCCACACAAGGTTTTATTTACATAGGCTAACAAACCAAAAAGGATGAAGGAGAGAACAAAACATGATCTGAATTTAAATAGGAATGCAACAAATTACAAAGATAACCATAAACACAGAGATGCAGTAGAAATAATACTTCATTTCATTAATGTAAAATATTGAAATATGCTTGCAAACAAAGTTGGAAATAAACCAGCTGGGGCGATGGTAGCTTATCTCTAAGAAGAGATGTGGCAGCTACATGTGCCTCTGAACTGTGTTACAATGAGGCTCGAAGGCCTATTTATTGTTGAGAAACATTGGAAAGCCCTTAACATCCCAAAACCTAAGCTTAGAAGTTGAAACGCCAAACTGTGGACCCCATTTGGGTAAATTGGTACATCAACTTCCCAGGGTCAAAACTTTGGAATACGATCTTCGTTTGACACACACAGTATCTCGTTCGAAAGATCTATCCAATAACTACGACTTTGGGAATATCAATGTTTTCCCATGGACCCATTTTGTTCCCATTTTTCCCAAAAAACATCGATTAGGGCCTCAAAACGGCTTCAGAAGTTCAGGACTCGAAAAATTGCTAAAAAATAGTAAACTGGGCTACAATTAAGGAAACTGAAAAGCTGAAAGAAATAATGGTGGGGGTCCAAGTAGACTTGGCAGGTGGCCACCAATATCCACCTAGATCATTCCTCCCCCCTTAGGAAGAAATGGTCCCCATTGTGTTGAGTTCCTCCATGAGATGAGGAAACTTCTGTTGAACTTGGTCCCTGGTGAGCCACTTACCCTCGTGAAGGAGTTGGCCGTCTTTGAAACTCGATACAATTGGATATTCTACTGGTGAGTGTGCTTGATATGTGTGTCCACTATTCGATCAGCTGCAGCTTGTTCGATGCAATCTGGATTTAGCTCTGATGGTGTGAGTTGTTCTGCAATGTCAGATGTGTCTAGTCATGGTGCAAAGTATGGCCAAAGGCAGTCCACATTGAACACTAGGTGTCGGCCAAGGAATGGGGTAATGCTGAGCTCAAATGCATTGTCCCCCACAGCCTTGGTAATGGTGTAAGCACCATATCGCAGTGGCCTGAGTTTGCGATAGGCTCCAGTAAGGTGTTACTTTTGCAAATGTAGCCAGACTTTGTCGCCCACCTAAAACTTGTGTGGCACCTGATGTTGATCATGTCGTTGCTTGTACTTGGCATTTGATTTCTCCAAAATGTCATGGACCTATAGGAAAATATGTTGGATGTGCTAAATGAAGTTTTTTTCGTTATCTGTTTCAGACTGGACATGATCCGAATCTACGTGAGTAGCTGCAAATGGCATGGCCACATCAATGGGACATAGTGGGTAGAATCCCAAGCCCACCTGAAAATGGATGTGGCCCGCCGAGCTATGGAGAGCCCGATTGTATCTATGTTGAATATAGGGGAGGCTCTCATCCCATGTGTGTGGATGCTTTGAGTTGTACATGCGCAGAATGTGTATGATCATCCTGTTGACTACCTTTGTCTAGCCATTAGTTTGAGGATGGAAGGCTGTGGACTTAGTGAGTTTGGTGTCGAGCATCGACCAGAGACTGGACCAAAATGTACTGAGGAAGCTGCTATCCTTATTTGAGATGATAGACTGTGGGATCTGTGAGATTTGTTCTAGTTATCCCTCCATCAGAGTTCAAAGCTCTTTTTTGCATTTCATGTTTTAGGTGTCCCACTAGTTTTCATCAGTTGCATTTCATTAGGCATGCCATAACTCTGATGGAGTGGTTTGTGACATTCATTCCCCTCGTGCATGTCACTGCTGGTTCAGGTTAAGTCGTAAAGCTTCACAAGTCATTTACAGTCATGTTTTAAATTTTTAGGTCTACATCTAGCGTTGAGTCAGTTTAGTCTTGGAAAGCCTTAGAAGACCAGCAGGCCAAAGGGATGTCTTTGATAGATCATCACTTCAATAGTTTTCATCATTTTGTAGCTGAATAAGGACCTCTCTTCAAAACTCTGTTTTGAAGATATGTCGCCACCTCATTTTTGTAAAAATTGTCAAAATTTTCACTTCTTCAATTGTTCAAGTTCAGCCTTGGTCTCCTTTTCCAGAGTATATCATAGCTATCCCTGCAAAAATTATCAGAGAAAATCATTATTTCAACCAACTTTAAATGGGAAACCAAAATGGTCAGAGCCTATTAATTCTGAAAACGTGTCAACAACCAAACATAAGAAAATGGGTTTTCATTAAGCAAAAATTAGAAAAGGAGGCTATATCAAGTCATTTCTCCTCATTTGCAACCCATTCCACATTTTGAGAGCCAAGAGCATCGTTCAAAGGCGATTTTGCAGGTTCGTGAGCAGTTTGGGTCAGTTCCAGGGCGTGCGGCACATCAGGATAGGCATGCGGCACATCAGACAACAATTTCCAGTGTATTTTAACACACACGCAACACATCTAGAATGCGTGGCGCGTTGGGTGAGGCGCGCGGCACATTCAATTTCATGCTTAGACTTGCCTAAAAATCAATCAAAAAGTCTCTCCTCACGTATCAATTCGCAACATTTTGATAAAAAGACAAAAAACTCAACAGTCAAATTTTGGCACAGTTCTATATCAGCATACATAAATATTCCAGCTGTCTTGTTTCCAAAAGAACATGTCAGAGACCGAGTCCGAATATGAGCAAGCGTATGATAGTGAAATTACACCAGAGGTCAATGTGCCTAATGTGCCTCGGAGATATCACAAAGGTGGCAAAAGTGGACAACATGTTAGGGAGGAGCCTACCTCTTTGGCTCAATTGCAAGCTTGCCCACTTGCAATGGATTGTTTTCGGCGCCAATCATGTTACCAATATTGTGAGATGATCTCACAAACTCAACATCATCGAGAACTAGTCTGTCTATTTGTCCTTCATCTACAAGATGGTCATGTAAACCTTGCCGGAGTGGATTTTACCTTGTCACCAGACACTATTGCTCAGGCCATCGGGATACCAAATGTGGGGGAGGAATGGAGTAAATGTCAGATGCTGGACAGGTATTACTATCAGCCATATATCAAGCCCAGATATATCAGACACCTGAGTGCAGTCTTTCCTTTCAGATACCTGAAAGATTATTTTCCACCATTGATGAAGCTCATCATTCAGTATTTCAGCTGTGAGGGCAAATTTTCGCGTCTCTATGCATATCATGTCCGTTTGTTGATGCATCTCACACGGGTACGTATGATGAGCATTCCATTTTTCATGTGTCGTAACATAGAGAGGATGGTGCCTTTAGTATAGAGGAAGAGCCCGACACATCAACACAGGAGTATATATCACTATGCATTGATCAAAATCATAGTGATGCATTAGTTGGCACAACAGGGTATTGCTTGGGAGGATCTCATCTCCCGTGATTTCCTTTCCACGCTACAGCCTCCTCCAGAGATAGTTCATGATGAGGGAGGGCCTTCACAGTAGTTTGATATTCCTGAGACTGAGCATGTTGATGCTCCAGTATATGTGACATATTAGAAAGGCCACAGGGCCTTATTTATAGTCGCACGGCGAGTACTATCTCCACCCGAGGTGGAAGGGGTCTCATTGACATCATCAGCAGAGCAAGTATTATCTCCACATCATGTGGAAGGGGTCTCGCCTCCGTCTTCAGCACAGGTACATATTCAGGATAGGGGTAAGAGACCTATGGTTGATGAGGGTCCTTCAGGAGGTCAGGACACAGATATCGTTGACATTGATGCTAGCTCTCCTAACTCAGAGCTCAAGGAGATCATCCGAGAGAAAAGGGCCGAGAATGAGTCACTGCAAAAGAAATTGCAGATGGCTAAATGGGTGATCAACTACTTGGAGTAGCGCAAGAAACAGCTGGAGCATGAGCATGAACTTTATGAGTTGCGGAAGATTCAGGAAGACCAGGAATTGGCACGAGGAAGACCTAGTGATTTGACACCTATTGATCGAGAGTCAATGCTCATCCGGGTTAACACTCATTTGGAGAAGTTGTTGGCGAAGGAAAACAGGGACAAATACATGCTTCTCCACATGAAGACTCATTATTGGGCTCGCATGCATGTTTGCAAAGTGAGAATGAAGATCATCAAGAGGTGTTTGAGCAAAGCACAAAAACAACGCAAAAGGCCTGATCCACTTCGAGTTTTGGTCGAGGCTTCATTAGTTGAGCATGATACATGATGGAGGGTCTTCACTCCAAATTTGGGCAAATTTGGAGAAAATTTTGTCATTTCAAAATTTTTGGTTTGCGAAACAGGTTTTTTGGCTCTACGCGTAGCGCGCAACGCGCGACCCATAAGATGGGGAGGTCCAAATCACAGATGGCTTATAGTTTTGGATTTTTCATGATGAAATACACATTCTCAACCATTTCCAAGACATTTCATCAAGTTCTGGGTGACCAAAAGGCTCAAAAACATCATAAAAATCACCTTTCTGCCACTTTTTGCACCAGCAGGAAGTACTTATGGGAGAATGCAATTTTGGAGGGTCAAATGGATACCAAATTGGAAAATTCCACTTGGGTTAGAAATTAGACATATAGGGATTTCCAACAAGCCAACCTAAGCTTAATTTGGATGTGGGGAAGTGCCCCAAAAGCAGGTGGAAAGGCGCGCCGCGCACAGGGCTCATGCGCGCGACGCACGAGGTTTTTTGGCACAGTTCTCCTCCTCAGCGCAGCAGATGAAGCCAGTTTGACCAATTTTTACTTGTGATGGGATTTTTCACCCTTCGTGATGTAATTAATGGAACTTTATGTTGATTTGACACTTATTTACCTATTCTAGATGATTCATTCATAAAATAGCAAAAATGTAATGAATGAATTGGTTTCCTAGCTTATAGAGGCAAGTTGTTTTGACTACCTAGATTGTAGTGCTTAGATTAGAATTGGTTGAAACAGCTCCTAGGATGATGAGCTCCACCCCTAGAGGCAATGGAATGTGTTGGCTTGCCTATATTATGTATTTTCTGAGTCATTTTCAAGGTTGGACTCTTGGGAATATCTTGACACTCTATTGTACTTATCTTATCTGCATTTTTGGCAAAGGAAAGACTAGGGTTTTGCAGCACCATTTGGGATTCATGTGGCTTTATGTGTTGATGGTGTGTTTCTCTCAGTACTTTTAAGTTGTGTATGTGTACCACTTTCTTTATTTAATTTTCTGTAATTAAACAAATGAAATGTTAAGGTAGAGTCCATGAAATTGCTATGCTCTGCCTTTAAATTTGTTTAATTTTCTATGTTTTCTTCAGTTTAAGGAGAATCCTTGAGACTTCCTTGCACTCCTTAGCTCCTCACCAATCTGATGTATTCATCTCACTTGCTTTAAGGCATCAAAACAATCACCTATCTTTCCCCAAGTAGACCTCTGCAAAAGCTGTGCCTCATCCCTGTACCCAAAATTGCCTTTCCCTTGAATTCAACAAAACCTGAAAAACTCAATTTCACAGCCTTTGTACTTCACATCTAGCCTAAAATCAGTCATCAATTCGGTCACCTTGAGCCTCTTCGATTATCTTTTGCCGAGTTTGACCCGGAGAGAGCCCTCTCCTGTCCTCGTAGGGCTAGCTACGAGGCTGAGCGTGGTTTGATATGGCCTTGAGTCTTACCTTATTTCAGCCTAAGGTAGATTTGTGCACTAACATAGTGGCGACCATACTGGGGAGAAATTTCAAATGGTTTGCTTGCTGATGAGTGTGTTTCACAAGTCTTAGACGGAGTTTGAAGTCATGCCAGGTAGCTTTTGAAACTCTCTTGCTATGCATAAGCGGAAGTAGATAAATGCTGCTTCAGTCGATCTCCAGTTAGCTTGTGAAACCTTGATTTGCAAATCACCCCAGTACTTTTGTTCGTTCTAGACCTTTGGATGATTGAGTCTAGAAAACGATTGGCTGAATTATTTTAATTCTTTTGATCTTCTCATAAACGCACTGGCTTCAAAAAGTGATATAAGAGCAAATCCATATCCGAATCCACCTCCTATTTATGAAAATCCAAATTTGATTCGAAAAATCCTCTGTCAAGAAAGCTCGGCGACTCCCTTGGTTAAATCTCATTCATGTCCTGCAATTTTTGAATACCTTGAAGAACTTGCTTTCGACGAAAAGTTTGAATTGTAATTGTTTAAAACCAAGTTTGAAAACGCTCTTGATTCTATTGCTCCAAATCCTGACTTTGCTGCAGATCTTGAATTTGAAAGGCACAATAAATTAATTGACAATTTTATCTTGAGGCAACTTCAGACCGACATCCAAGCTACCAATCTTGCTGATTTCTTAGAAGCCGTATCTGCAAAAATTGGATCAAGCGTCACGGCATCTACCTCTAGAATTCCTACTGAACCACATTTCATTCCCACCATTCCTGTGAAACCTATAATTACTTATTCCGAATCTGCAGCCAATTCCCCTCCTTCATCCCACATCACTTCTCCTCCGCATACACCTCCGTATACTCCTCATACAGCAACTACACCCACTCCGCCAACAACACCTAGAGTAAATCCACCTAGAGCAATGGCTGCTCGTTTCGCACCTCTCGCTTTACCTCAGCAATTGCATGATATTCCCGCGGACTATCAGAGTAAGATTCCTTTATTTGATGGCACTCCTCAAAGTGTGTCCACTCAGCAGCACATAGACAAAATGGCAACTTTTTATGATTTATATGATATTGATGAAGAGGATGTAACTATGCGACTGTTTGTGCAAACATTCAGAGGAGAAGTAAGAAAATGGTTCAGAGGCTTGGGAGCTAGAAGTATACCTACGTTGGCTGAACTTCAGAAACAGTTTCTAGATCGTTGGGAACTCAGAAAAGATCTGCTTCAGATCAATGTCGAGTACAATAATATCAAACGCAATCATGGTGAGTCTATCCAAGACTACATTATCGGGTTCAATACAGTTTATAATGCTATTCCGGATGATTTAAGACCATCTAGAAAATCAGCTCTTCTCAAATTCTTGGATGGTTTTGATCCAGAGATGGCTTATTCATTACGGGATAGAGATCCGCCTACTTTAGAAGATATGAAAAAGATTGTTGTTAATGTTGAGGAAAATCTGAATGACAAGAGAGCACGGTTGAAAGCAGAGAAAAGAGTGACTTTAAAGGAAGAATCTACATCAGAACCGCCTTGGCTTCGTGAGATGTTCAAAAGACTAAACCTTGACAAATCAGAATCGCAGATTCGTAATCCAAATTACTGTGGCCAGCAACAACCTCAGTTTAGAATCAAGCAGCGTGAACCAAGAGTACAAGAGCCGACAGCCCAACAACTGATCAAGACTCCTCTTTTGTATAATTTTGTGAGTCAAGATTCAGATGAAGATGCTGATGTAGTAGGGGACCAAAACCACTTCTTTACTCCTGATGATCTACCCATTTACATCACTGAAGAAGAAGAGTATGGAGAAAGTTCAGGCGCCCAACAAGATGAAGATTTTATCTTAGCTAATGATGCAGATTTAGATGATTACCAAAGAGGATATTTGAATGCCTTGTCCACTCAACAAAAGCAGTATTCATTGAGAAACCGAGATGTGCCCATCAATCCAATTCAGAAAAGAAAAGAAGCTACAGCACCAAAGACATATTCACCAATACCACAGAAGAAAGGAAAGGAGACAATTGATCCCACAACGAGCAAGATATCAGCAGCAGAAAGGACAAATTAGGCAAGTATAATCAAAGATAAGAAATAAGTTCCGGTCAAAGAAGTCGAAAAAGTTTCAGCATTTAGTTTGGAAAATTAAATTTCCAAATTAAAAGTACCTATTTCTTTGACTGGAATCATGAAAACAGCAGCTACTGAAGTCAAGTCTCTAAAATTCTGAATTTTGATCCCATGTTTGACACGGTGAACGTTGAAGATGATCAACCAGAATTGATCTTTGGGCCAGCATTGGATGGTCAGTCCCCTGATAGTGATGTTCCTCCTTTTTATATCAGTTTGAGATTGCACGAATATGTTTTGCACAATGCTATGTTTGATTCGGGTGCTTTGCACAATTTGATGCCAAAGGCGATCGTGGAGAAGCTGGGGTTATACATAACAAGGAAATATCATGATTTGTATTCATTTGATTCCAGCCGTGTGAGATGTATCGGGCTCATCAAAGATTTGTTTGCTAGCTTAGACCAAATTCCATCGAAAAATGTCTTGATGGATGTGGTTGTGGCGGACATTCCTCCACGTTTTGGGATGCTACTTTCAAGATCTTGGGGGGATAAATTGAAGGGTACTCTACAGTTAGACTTTTCTTATGCTACAATTCCAATTTTCAATCAAATGAGAAAGCTATATCGAGAGCAAAAGATGAAATACATGATAACTAGTAAAGAGAAGCCAACCGATCATCCTGTAAATTATGTACATGCAGATTTGGAGTCATTTGTTTTATTTGCTGATAGTTTTAATGATCTAGATAGTCAGTTAGTTCAGGCAGAAGATATACCAGAGATCACTGAAAATTTCAGAGAAGTTCTACAAAAAGAAAGAGGAGAAAAGCAAGCTACCGTGGAGCAAACAACTGAAGATAAGGGGCAACAAACAGAAAAAACAGAGCTAACACAATTTCAACACTTGGAGGAAGATGAAGATGGTCTTTGGACCATGGATTTCTATGGCACAGTAGGTAGTGATGGTGGTATTGGTGTGTGGATTCGAAGTCCCTTTTCCACTCAAGATAAAGTTCCAAGCAAGGTGAGAGTGTGTTCCTATAAATTAGCATTGGATTGTTCAAATAATGAGGCGGAATATGAGGCTCTCATCGCTAGCCTAAAGATTCTTAGAAAGCTGAAAGTGAAGAAGATTTCGGTCTATGGTGATTCCCAGTTGGTAATAAAGCAAGTTAAGGGTGAGTTTTAGGCCAAACATCCTCGCATGAGAGCATATCGAAATGCAATCTTAGATATTTTGAAGTTGTTTTCTGATCATACCTTGACATGTGTGCCTCGCATACAAAATGGTGTTGCTGATGGACTTGCTAAGGCAACAAGCAATTTAAAACTTCCAATGAATTCTAGCAACAAGTTTGAGATGCATGTGAAACACCGTCCCACTGTTCCGAATAATCAGCAATGTTGCCAAGTTTTTCAAGATGATGAAGAGATCAATGAGTTTCTACAAAATAAGGGTAAGTTCAAAGATACCTCAATAGATACCAAGCATGATGATGGTAGTGATAATATACAAGTAAATCAAATGGACGTGATGCAACTTAAAGATAACATTGTTCCTAAGGGATTGATTCCTTTGGAGGAGATGTTTGATCAAGATGATGTGGCCCGCAAACCGACATTGACACCAACTGAAAAAGGTGTTGAAGAAGTAAACATTGGGACAGTTGAGAATCCCAAGATGGTAAAGCTGTCAAAGTCATTTTCACCAAAGGTAAAATCAGAATATGTGAAATTGTTGTCTTTAGTTTTTGATGTTTTTGCATGGGATTACTCAGATCTAAAAACATATGACACAAATATAATTCAGCATACTATTCCTATCAAGCCAAATCAGAAGCCTTTTCATCAAAAGTTGAGGAGAATCAATCCGAAACTACTAACATCAATTGAAAAAGAGGTAAACAAATTGTATAAGTCAGGAATCATTGTGTCTATCCGATTTTCAGATTGGATATCAAACTTGGTGCCCATGAGAAAGAAAACATGTGAGATCCGTTTATGTATTGACTTCAGAAATTTGAATAAGGTGTCCTTAAAAGACAATTATCCACTGCCCAAAATGGACCATATATTGCAGTGAGTAGTTGGAGCATCAAGGGTGTCACTACTTGACGATTATTCAGGATGCAATCAGATTTTAGTGCATGAAAATGACCATGACAAGACAGTGTTCACCACTCCATGGGGAACATTTCATTATGCAAAGATGCTGTTTGGTTTGAAAAATGCAGGAGCCACCTTTCAGCGCGCAATGGACATGGCTTTCGCCAATGAGAAAGATGTATTTTTAGTTGTTTATCTTGATGACTTAACTGTGTGATCAAATTCTGATGAGGAACATTTGTATCATTTGAAAATTGTTGTCCAAAAGTGTAGAAAATATTGCATTTCATTGAATTCGAAAAAGAGTATTTTTTCCATGGATGAGGGCAAATGTCTTGGCCATATCATATCTAAAGATGGTATCCGTGTTGATCCTGCACGTGTTGAAGCCATTCAGCAAATTGAACAGCCCTGGAACAAGAAAGAAATACAGTCCTTTAATGGTAAACTGAATTTTCTGCGTCGCTTCATTCCAAATCTAGAGGATCATCTTAGAGAAATCACCAGCATGCTGAAAAAGGACAGTCAGGTAAATTTGACCGAAGATGCGGTGAAATCATTTAATTTAGTGAAGTTATCTCTTTCTTCAGCTCCTATTTTGATCAGCCCAGACTACACACAGGATTTTCTTTTGTTCTCATTTGCTTCTCAGCACACTTTGGCAGCTGTATTAATGCAAAAGAGGGAAGGTGTTGAAAAGCCCATTGCTTTTTTCAGTCGGATTATAAGAGATGGAGCATTGAAATATAACATCATTGAGAAGAAATCACTTGCGCTTGTAAAGGCCTTGAAAGATTTCCATGTGTATATATTGCATTCCCATATTCTAGCTTATGTTCCTAATGCAGCGGTTAAAGATATTTTAGTACAGGTAGATCCAGAAGGCAGACGGGGTAAGTGGATTGTTGCGTTGTTAGAGTATGATGTAGAGATTAAACCCACCAAGCTAATAAAAGGTCAAGGACTCTCGAAGTTAATGGATGAAACAAATTTGCAAGTCCTAGACATAAATTTGATTGCTTCCATGTCTGATGAAGATGAGGAGACTCCATCCGTTCAGGTATCTGAAATGTTTCTTTCTTCCCCTTGGTATGCTGACATTTTATATGTACTTCAGCGTTTGTCTTCACCTCCCGGAATGCCTAGAAACAGAAGTAGAATATTGAAATTTAAAGTTGCAAAATTATGCATACTAGATTCAGCATTGTTTTGGAAATACCTTGGTGGAATGTTATTGAATTGTTTGGTCGAGGAGGAAGCCAAAAGAGTCGTGGAAGACTTTCATAGAGGGGACTATGGAGGTCATCTATTTTGGAAGACAACAGCAAACAAGATTCTAAGGGTAGGCTATTATTGGCCTTCATTATTTTCAGATGTATATAAGGCTGTTAAAAATTGTCATGAATGTCAAATTTTTGAAGGCAGACAGAAACTCCAGCCTTTGCCTCTTAGACCAATTGAAGTCAGCGCACCTTTTCAGCAGTGGGGATTGGATTTCATCGAGAAAATTCATCCGGCATCATCAGGACAGCATCGATGGATATTGACAGCCACAGACTACTTTACAAAATGGATTGAATCAATTCCTACTCGACAAGCTACGGATGCGGTAATTATTTCTTTTCTTGAAACCAATATTTTGTCACGTTTTGGATGTCCAAGTAAGTTAATCACAGATAATGCAGCAGTGTTTAAATCAAAAAGGATGATTGAGTTTTGTTATAAGTACAATATTAGCTTGGGACATTCAACCGCATACCACCCTCAAGGAAATGGATTGGCGGAGTCATCAAATAAATCTTTGGTCAATATCATTAAGAAATTGTTGGAAATCAGCAAAAAGGGCTGGCACAAGAAGTTGATAAATGCACTATGGGCTGATAGGGTGAGTTAGAAAAAGAATATTGGCATGTCTCCTTTCGAGTTGGTGTACGGAACAGACACGGTTTTTCCCACTTCTCTTGTTGTCCCGGTAGTCAAATTACTTCAAGAAGCGGGTAGTGAGGAAGATCCTATGCAGAGAAGGATTAATCAGATGATTCATTTATAGCAGACACGGGAGGAGGTATTTCAAAACACTTGCAAGCTGCAGGAGTGCATCAAAAATATTTATGACCAGAAAGCAAAGGTGGACACATTTCAGCTAGATGAGGTTGTTTTGAGATGGGATGCTCGACATGAAGACAAGGGAAAACATGGCAAATTTCAAAATTTATAGAAGGGTCCTTACAATATTGCAGCATATCGTGGCCAAAATGCTTTCCTTCTCAAAGAGATGAATGTAGATGAATGTCCTGGAGGGCCGATTAATGGTCGACTGTTAAAGAGATACTACTTCTGAGTATCTTCTGCTCATTTCATCATCATTGTACATATCATTTTACTTTTGTTCTATTTCACATGTAAACTAAATTATCATGTTCATTTTGGGGCCCGAGGTGAAGGCTATAATTCTGAAAATGAAGGTTAGTTAGTCTAAGTTTGTCAAGTCAGTTGTCTAAAATCTTTTAGTTTCGAGTCTAGTTTGGTCAAAGCAGTTTTTGGTTTTTTCAGTCAAATTCTCAAATGTGTGTATTGCAATAATGACTCCATCGCCCAATGAGTGAAGGCAATGTCTAGCTCTTACAGAGATCTGCAGTTCTTGGCATCTCCAAGGAGCTACCATCCCCATTGGAGCCAATGTTAGAGTCGGTATAGTTATCCCTTCATCAGAGATCAAAGCTCTTTTTTGCATTTCATGTTTTAGGTGTCCCACTAGTTTTCATCAGTTGCATTTCGTTAGGCATGCCATAACTCTGATGGAGTGGTTTGTGTCATCCATTCCCCTCGTGCATGTCACTACTGGTTCAGGTTAAGTCATAAAGCTTCACAAGTCATTTACAGTCATGTTTTAAATTTTTAGGTCTAGGTCTAGGGTTAAGGCAGTTTAGTCTTGGAAAGCCTTAGAAGACCAACAGGCTAGAGGGATGTCTTTGATAGATCATCACTTCAATAGTTTTCATCATTGTGCAGTTAAATAAGGACTTCTCTTCAAAACTCTATTTTGAAGATAAGTCGCCACCTCATTTTTGTAAAAATTGTAAAAATTTTCAATTCTTCAATTGTTCAAGTGCAGCCTTGGTCTCCTTTGCCAGAGTATATCAAAGCTATCCCTATGGAAATTATCAGAGAAAATCATTATTTCAACCAATTTTAAAGGGGAAACCAAAAAGGTCAGAGCCTATTAATTTTGAAAAAGTGTCAACAACCAAACATAAGAAAATGGGTTTTCATTAAGCAAAAATTAAGAAAGGAGGCTATATCAAGTCATTTCTCCTCATTTGCAACCCATTCCACATTTTGAGAGCCAAGAGCATCATTGAAAGGCGATTTTGTAGGTTCGCGAGCAGTTTGGGTCAGTTCCATGGCGCGCGACGCATCTAGATAGGTGTGCGGCGCTTCAGACAACAATTTCCAGTGTATTTTAACACACGTGTGGCGCATCCAGAGCACGCGGCGCATTGTGTGAGGCGTGCGGTACATTCAAGTTCATGCTCAGACTTGCCTAGAAATCAATCAAAAAATCTCTCCTCAGGTATCAATTCGCAGCATTTTGATAAAAAGACAAAAAACTCAACAGTCAAATTTTGGCACACAGTTCTATATCAGCATACATAAATATTCCAGCTGTCTTATTTCCAAATGAACATGTCAGAGACGAAGTCTGAATATGAGCAGGAGTATGATAGTGACACTACACTGGAGGTCAATGTGCTTAATGTGCCTCGGAGATATCACAAAGGTGGCAAAAGTGAACATCATGTTAGGGAGGAGCCTACCTCTTTGGCTCAATTGCAAGCTTGCCCACTTGCAATGGATTGTTTTCGGTGCCAATCATGTTACCAATATTGTGAGATGATCTCAAAAACTCAGCATCATCATGAACTAGTCCGTCTATTTGTCCTTCATCTACAGGATGGTCATATAAACCTTGTCGGAGTGGATTTTATCTTGTCACCTGACACTATTTCTCAGGCCACCGTGATACCAAATGTGGTGGAGGAATAGAGTAAATGCCAGATGCTAGACAGGTATTACTATGAGCCATATATCAAGCCCGGATATATGAGACACCTGAGCATAGCCTTTCCTTTCAGATACCTGAAACATGAGTTTGCACCATTGATGAAGCTCATCCTTCGGTATTTCAGCTGTGAGGGCAGATTTTCGCGTCTCTATGCATATCATGTCCTTTTGTTGATGCATTTCACACTGGTACGTATGATGAGCATTCCATTTTTCATATGTCATAAAATAGAGAGGATGGTACCTTTAGTACAGAGGAAGAGCTCGACACATCAACATAGGAGTATATATCGCTATGCATTGATCAAAATCATAGTGATGCATTAGTTGGCACAACAGGGTATTGCTTGGGAGGATTTCATCTCCCGTGATTTCCTTTCCATGCTACAACCTCCTCCAAAGATAGTTCATGATGAGGGAGGGCCTTCACAGTAGTTTGATATTCCTGAGACTGAGCATGTTGATGCTCCAGTAAATGTGACATATCAGAAAGGCCACAGGGCCTTATTTACAGCCGCACGACGAGTACTATCTCAACCCAAGGTGGAAGGGGTCTTGCCTCTGTCTTTAGCACAGGTACATATTTAGGATAGGGGTAAGAGACCTATGGTTGATGAGGGTCCTTCGGGAGATCAAGACATAGATATCATTGACATTGATGCTAGCTCTCCTAACTCAGAGCTCAAGGAGATCATCCAAGAGAAAAGGGCCAAGAATGAGTCACTGCAAAAGAAATTGCAGATGGCTAAATGGGTGATCAACTACTTGGCGCAGTGCAATAAACATCTAGAGGATGAGCATGAACTTTATGAGCTGCTGAAGATTCGGGAAGACCGGGAATTGGCCCGAAGAAGACCCGGTGATTTGACACCTATTGATCAAGAGTCAATGCTCATCCGAGTTAACACTCATTTGGAGAAGTTGTTGGCGAAGTAAAATAGGGAAAAAGACATGCCTCGCCACATGAAGACTCACTATTGGGCTCGCATGCATGTTTGCAAAGCAAGAATGAAGATCCTCAAGAGGCGTTTGAGAAAAGCGCAAAAACAACGCAAAAGGCCTGATCTGCTTCGAGTTTTGGCTGAGGCTTCATTAATTGAGCAGGATACATGATGGAGGGTCTTCACTCCAAATTTGGGCAAATTTGGAGAAAATTTTGTCATTTCAAAATTTTTGGCTTGCGAAACAGGTTTTTTAGCTCTATGCGTAGCGCGCGGCGCATGACCCATAAGATGGGGAGGTCAAAATCACATATGGCTTATAGTTTTGGATTTTTCATGATGAAATACACATTATCAGCCATTTCCAAGACATTTCATCAAGTTCTGGGTGACCAAAAGGCTCAAAAGCATTATGAAAATCACCTTTCTGCCACTTTTTGCATCAGCAGGAAGTACGTCTGGGCGAATGCAGGCTTGGAGGGTCAAATGGGCACCAAATTGGAAACTCTCTCTTGGGTTAGAAAGTAGACATCTAGGGCTTTCTAAAAAGACACCCTGAGCTCAATTTTGATGCTGGAAAGTGCCCCAAAAGTAGGTGGAAAGGAGCGCGGTGCACAGGGCTCAGGCGCCTGGCGCACAGGGTTTTTCGGCACAGTTTTCCTCCTCAGCGCAGCAGATGAAGCCAGTTTGACCAGTTTTGACTTGTGATGGGATTTTTCACCCTTCTTTATGTAATTAATGGAACTTTATGTTTATTTGACACTTATTTACCTATTCTAGATGATTCATTCATAAAATAGAAAAAATGTAATGAATGAATTGGTTTCCTAGCTTATAGAGGCAAGTTGTTTTGACTACCTAGATTGTAGTGATTAGTTTAGAATTGGTTGAAACAGCTCCTAGGGTGATGAGCTCGACCCCTAGAGGCAAGGGAATGTGTTGGCTTGCCTATATTATATATTTTCTGAGTCATTTTCAAGGTTGGACTCTTGGGAATAGCTTGACACTCTATTGCACTTATCTTATCTACATTTTTGGCAAAGGAAAGACCAAGGTTTTGCAGCAACATTTGGGATTCATGTGGCTTTATGTGTTGATGGTGTGTTTCTCTCAATACTTGTAAGTTGTGTATGTGTACCAATTTCTTTATTTAATCTTCTGTAATTAAACAAATGAAGTGTTAAGGTAGAATCCATGAACTTGCTATGCTATGTTTTAAATTTGTTTAATTTTCTATGTTTTCTTCAGTTTAAGGAGAATCCTTGAGACTTCCTTACTCTCCTTAGCTTCTCACCAGTCTGATCTATTCATCTCACTTGCTTTAAGGCATCAAATCAATCACCTACCTTGCCCCAAGTAGAACTCTGCAAAAGCTGTGCCTCATCCTCGTACCCAAAATTGCCTTTCCCTTGAATTCAACAAAACCTCAAAAACTCAATTTCACAGTCTTTGTACTTCATATCTAGCCTAAAATTAGTCATCAATTCGGTCATCTCGAGCCTCTTCGATTATATTTTGCCGAGTTTGACCCGGAGAGAGCCCTCCCCTATCCTCGTAGGGCTAGCTATGAGGCTGAGCGTGGTTTGATGTGGCCTTGAGTCTTACCTTATTTTAGCCTAAGGTAGATTTGAGTGCTAACAGGATCCCAAAGTGTACCCACACTCGTTCAATGAAGAGTTTAGAAGTGGCTTCTGCTATGATATTCTTCTTGTAGGTAGCCAGAATGGCCATCCTCGAGAACCTATCGATGACCACAAAAAAATGGTCATTTCCATGCTTAGTGGAAGGAAGGCCTGACAATGGAGATGGATTCCCAAGGTCGACTAGGGGTAGGCAGCAAGGTATAGAGGCCTTGCTTCTTGATGGTTGGTTTGGCAATGTCATAGGTAGTGCATGATCTCATGTACTTCCAGACATCTTGTCGAATATTTGGCCAATAGAAATACTTCTGCAGTACTACCACCATTTTCTTGACCCCGAAATGTCTAGTAGCCCGACTATAGTGTGCTTCCCAAATCATCTTGGCACGCTCATTTGAAGGAACACAAAGGTGACCCAGGTGGCATAACAAGGCATCCCAGAGGTGAAAATGTGGAATATGCTGACCCTCCAAGAGTGTTTGGTATGTGTGGCCAAATTCTGGGTCACTTTTATAGAGAAGTGGCCAACCAAAAGTCTCGTGCCCATAAGAGTTGAGCACAGTGGTTAACACCATGATTGGTGGTCGACTAAGGAAATATATAACATTATTGGTGCTACCGTTATTATACTTGATATTAAAATCGAACTGTTGTAGGTATGTGGACCACTTCTGATGGTGATCATTCTTCAATTTCCCTTGGGTTTGTATGAACTGCAGGGGTCAGTGGTCTGTGTGGATGACCGTTTCCTTCTCCAAAATGTAATTCTTCCATTGTCGATAGGCCTACATAATGGAATATATCTATGTGTCGTAAGTGGGATACTTTTGAACTGTTTCTGAAAGTGTCTCACTGTGATATACCACTGGATGCCCATGTTGAGTGAGGACTATCCCAATAGCATAGTCCGAGGCATCTATCTCAACCTAAAATTGTTGGTATTCTGGTAATGCGAGCACTAGTGTCGTGCATAGGTGATCCTTCAACTCTGTGAATTCCTCCTGTTGAGATTCAAACCAAAATATTTTTGCTTTCAGTCCTCCCTTGGTGACTTGACTCAAGGGCTAAGTGATATGAGAAAATCCCAACACAGACTTGTGGTAGAAGTTGGCAAGACCTAGAATGTTGTGGAGCTCTGTCAGATTGGTTGGAGATGGCCAATCTCGAATGACTTGGAGCTTGGATGGATCCACATGCACCCCTTGTTCATTAATAATGTATCCTAGATATTGAACCTGGGTCATGCCAAAACTGCATTTCGCCAAATTGGCACATAACTTATGTTACCACAGTGTCTAGAGAACCTATCGGATGTGGTGGAGGTTCTTTTCCCAACTCTTACTGAAGATCAACATGTCATCCAAGTATACCACTACAAATGAGTTAGTGAATGCATGAAGATGTCATCCATTAGCCTCATGAAGGTTGCAGGTGCATTCCTTAATCTGAAAGGCATAGCCAACAATTCGAAAAGGCCCTCCTTGGCTTTGAAGGAAGTCTTCGACACATCAGAGGGTTCAATTGGTACATGGTGATATCCTGACTTCAAATTGATCTTGCTAAAATATCTTTCCCCCTTCAGTTTGTGAAAGAAGTCATGAATCTGTGAGATTGGGTACCTATTATGGAGAGTGATTTTGTTCAGCGCCCGATAGTCAATACAGAGTCTCCAAGCCCCATCCTTCTTTTGTACCAACATGATCGGGCTCCCACAGGGCGATGAACTTGGACGGATGTGATCTTTCTGTAGGAGCTCCTAAAATAGAGTGTCGATAGATTGGTCCATTGGGCAGCGATGCACCTGGGGTCAGATCGATGGAGTGCTTGACCTTACAGTGCAAAGGAACCCCTACAGGGGAGGTGAAGATATCCTTGTACTCCTCCACGACCTTGTCCATCTATATTTGTCGTGCGGAGGGGCCCTATTTGGAGGTCATGGCCACCATCTTCTTCTTCCCTTGAGGGCGTATCACAAGGAAAACAAATTTCTCAGTTTTGGAAATGACCTTACTACATTGTTTTGCAATAATCAAAGAGATGGTAGTAGGTGGTGCTATGTTCGGTATCCTATACAACTTATATCCCAAAGTAATAATAACAACATGGGGCCTTGATTCACACACAACATGTCGCTTCCAAAAGTAAGGTTGTCCTAACAATACATCACAAACTTCAAGGGGAGCTATGTCACACAATACCTCATATGTGAAGGGATTGATGTTGTATGGAAGGTGGCACTACTGGCTCATGCGAAGATCTAGTCCTTAGTGAAGCCACACGATGGTGTACAGTTGTGGATGTGCTATGGTTGGTAAGCCAAGCTGCTTCACAAAGTCTGCCAAAATGAAGTTCTTTTGGCTTTTGCTATCGAAAATGAACTGTAATGGGGAGCCCTTTACCCACATCTAGGAGTGGAAGAGATGCTCCTCCTCCTATGGATCTTTGGGTTCCTCCTTCTGGATCTTCATGGTGGCAACGATGGTGTTGGGCTTTGCATCGATAATCTACTTCCCTTTTTCATTCCCCTTTTCAAGTTCTAACTTAAAGTCAGAACATGCATTTGATTCTAAAGCCTTTAGCTTGGCCACCAGTGACTATTTGTCTCGACACTCACTTCTCTTGTGAGTGGAGCTCTAATGGAACTCACGCCACTTTCCAGTGTCCTTTTTTGGCTTCAAGACATTGTTCTTTGCTTGCAACATTGGTGGGTTGTCTTGGGCCACCCCGCCTTGGCTTTGTCCTTTGTTTTGTGGTTTAGGGGCACCTTTCCCTTGCTTCAGATCCACTGATCCAAAGTATTGCTTCTTATTTTTAAACTTTTTCTCAACCTTAACGGCATATCAATATGTCGTGCCAAGCAAGGGGATGTTCAGGAATTCTATTTCTTACTGGATGTACTTGTGCAAGCAACCACGATATTTGAGTATCAAATGCTGCTATGAATCCTTGATACCCAACTTTGTGCAAAGGGTATGGAAAATATTAGTAAACATCGACACATTTTGGTCCCTTCCCTATTGTAGCATGGTCCAATTTAAGTATTGATCCTCATAGCTCCTAACAGGGTAGTACTGCCCCTTGATGGCATCTCGGAATGAATCCCAAGTGGGTGTAGCTGAAAACAGTGAGCCTATGCTTTCATCCTTCTGCTCACAGTAGGTTTCCCACCAGTCCTTGATATGGGGGGATGCTTTGAGAAGAATGAAAATAATATATTCTCGACTGGAAAAGTCATGAATAGAAAAATAAAAAAAAATAAAAAAAAAACCTCTAGCAAATTTAACCATTTATCGATGACATTTCTGTCTATCTGAAGTCGATGCATTGCCCCTAGGTAGCCGCTGAAGGATCTAGGCAAAGTTGTCCATCATCACATTCCTTTGTCGCTCGAGGGCTTCTTTGAGAAAGATTTTGATAGGATCTCTTGGCCACTCATCTTTATTTTCATCCACCATGGGAGGCCATTTGGATTTACGAGGCTAGTCTTGCAAAGGTTCAACCAGTTCAAGCCCTAACGCCTTATATCCCAACCTCGTTGGGGGCATGCAAAGAAAAACAGAGAAAAAGAAGACCGCTCTGATACCACTGATCCGAATTTAAATGGGAATGCAACAAAATATAGAGATAACCATAAACAAAGAGATGCACCAGAAATAATACTTTATTTCATTAATGTAAAATACTAAAATATGCTTACAAACAGAATTGGAAATAACCTAGCTAGGGCGATGGTAGCTTATCTCTGTGAAGAGATGTGGCGGTTACATGCCTCTAAACTATGTTACAATGAGGCTCAAAGGCCTATTTATTATTGAGAAACAATGGAAAACCCTTAACATCCCAAAACCTAACCCTAGAAGATGAAATGCCAAACTGTGGGCCTCGTTTGGGTAAATTGGTACATCAACTTTCTGGGGTCATAACTTTGGCATATGATCTTAGTTTGATGCACACAATATCTTGTTAGAAAGACCTATTCGAGAACTACAACTTTGGGAATAGAAAAATTTGCCCATGGACCCATGTTGCTCCAAGTTTTCCCAAAAAACATCGTTTAGGGCCTCAAAACAGCTCTAGAAGATCAGGACCCGAAAAACTGCTAAAAATAGTAAAGTAGGCTACAATTAAGAAAGTTGAAAATCTGAAAGAAACAATGGTATGGGTCCAAGTGGACTCGGTAGGTGGCCACCAATATCCACCTGGATCAAAACATGACTTGAACGAAACAAAATGGATGAGGAAAGAAATATATACATAGGTAGAAACACGACTCTAATTTGTTATTGAAATTAATGTTTGAGATATTGGTCATTAAAAATAAGAGGTTCCATCTTCCCATCCAAGTATTGGAGATGATAAGTATGATGGCCAAGCTTGTCACGAACAACAAAGGGTCTAATCCATGGTGATTGAAATTTGGTGTGTTTACCTTTCTCTTCATGGGATTTATTCGATTTCAATACTAGGTCTCCCACACTGAATTCCTTATTCCCCAAAAATTTCTTGTCAAACCAACACTTGATATGGCTATGATTCATAACAAACTGTTCTTTTTCTTTTCTCCTTTCTTCCTATAACTTGAGAAGGGTGCCTATCATACTCTGAACAATAGGGCATGGTTTACCTCGATATTTTTGATAAATTTGAAGGGCCGAGAGGTATAAATTCAGAGGAAGGACAACTTATTTTCCATACAGGAGGAGGTAAGGTGAGGTATTTAAAGGGGATTTTAGTGTGACACGGTCAACCCAAAACACATTCACCAATGCATTATGCATGTTCCTTTTCTTAGAGTAAATGGTTTTCTTGATGATGCTTATTAAATTCTTATTAGTGGATGCAACTAAACCATTTCCATGAGGGTAATAATTAGATGAGTGTTTTAAAAAAAATACGATTCTCTAATGCAAAATCATAAAGTTTCAACAATGAAAAGTAAGTTTCATTATCAAAAACACGTGATATGGGAATGCCAAACCTCATGGTAATATTTTTCTTGAGGAAGTGGATGACTTCCTACTCATTCAGTTATTTCAACGGAACTACTTTAGCCCACAGAGTAAATCAATATGTGGAAATTAATATATATTGGTGTTGCTTTGATGAATGAGGAAATTTTCACAATAACATTTAATCCCCATTGTTGAAAAGACTCTTCAATGGAAATGGGCTGCAATGGGGCAATTGACTCCTTATCTTGACTAGGACATTTTTGGCATACAATACACTTATACGTGTAGGTGTGTGCATCCTTGAATAATGTAGGCCAATACTAATTGGCACACATGACATTATGAGCAATAGTATCACCTGTATAGTTCCAACCAACTAGCACATCATGAAGGTATTTCATTACCCTTTTTGAACCTTGTGCTTCCAAGCATCTATGTAGGACACCATTTTGGTGCTCACGAAAACTCACACCATGTGGAAGTTGATATGATAAAGCTTTAAATCAAATTTGCCCCTTTTATTTTGTTGATAAGTGTGAAGGAAAGATTCTTGTTCTAGATACCGATGTAAATTTGTGTACCAAGTTGTGGGTTTTTTTGTAAGGGTATATTTCTCAATGATATACATTTCAATTTCTTATTCACATCTAGAAGAATCCTCTTCTGGAAAATTGAATGCTTTTGTTGAAAGCCAACAGAGACCATGGACTTTTATTATATGAAGTGGCTAGAATTCTAGACCATATCTTGAAGGCTTGTCATCTAGTTCACCCTCCTCTTTCCCAACTCTTGTTGCACAAATACTTATCTAACAATTGAGTGAGGCAAAAAAATGATAACATGGAATTTCAAGAGGTAAGGCATGAAGTACTTTACCACCTTGTATATTGCATATGCTTTCTTACCTATGGTGGGATAATTCAATTCAGATCCCTGTAGGCCAACACTCATAAATGATATTGGCCACTTGTTTCCTTGATTATCCTTCTAAGTAAGAATGGCTACAAGAGATGTGTCAGAAGAAAAAGTATATAACAAGAAAGCTTTGTTAAAATCTAGAATATATAATTTTGGCGCATCAAGATTCACTTGTTTAATATGAGCAAAGTTCGGGATCATCTCTTGTAATGAATTAACAATTTGTGGATAATATAAGATGCATTTTTGAAGGAAGTTAATTTTCCCTAAGAAAGATTGCATGGTGTAACAACCCTTGGTTGATTTTCGATGTAAATAAAATATGACCAAGGTCATGGGACACATATTCCAAGCTAAATGGTGGGAGAAACATCATAGTGGGCATCACTATTGGTTTATTTATGGCTATGGAAATTGGAAAAGGTATTGGAAAAGGAAAAGAGGAAATAATTGGCATTTAATTATGAAAATAAAGGAAAATAGGAGTAAAGGGAGATGAAAAGACACAAATTTTCATGTAAAGGAAATTAGAGGAAAAATGATGGAAAATGAAGAAAATATTGACATCGATAATAAAAGGGCATTAGAGAAACAATTGCTAATTTTTTGAAAGTTTTTGTTTGAGATCTTGTTCATTATATCTCTCTCTCTCTCATACACTCTTGCACACTTAGAGAATTCTTGGAGCATGCTTGAAGCACTCTAACATTCACTTGGATTTGAGAAAGAAAGCAAAGCAGAGAAAGGAAGCACAAGGATACAGTTGGATTAAAAACTACAACTGGATAGCTTTTCCGGTAAAAGGTTGCATGTATGATCTCCTTGTTGGTTTTTGGATGCATGATGGATGCATGTGATTTCTTGGTTATGCATTTTCATTAGAATGTAGATTTTTCTAGATTGATAGTGGCTTTCAACCTTGCCTTTCCATTTCTTGGATAACAATTGAGTTGTGGGTTTGACACTTGTTTTCTGGTTGATTCTCAAGTTCCCTAAGGTTGTGGGTTGGAAAAAACACTTTGAAGCCCTGAAACAACTTGGATTGAGTTACTAGCTCCTGTAGCATGTAGGTTGTGACAAATGTTTTGGAGCCTTATGGGTTGACTTATTAGTCCCAGAAGCTAGCAGGTTGGAACAAATGCTCTGGAGCATTGATTTAGTTGTGGGTTGAATTACTAGTTACTGGAGCATTGGATAACATGGGTAGAGACTGATATGGTTGATTTTAGTTAGTTTTGGATTGTATATGTGAGATCATTGTGGTTGAGGGTTGAGGTGGCTTGGCCTCTAGAATCTCTAGTTGGTTTGTCTTGGTTTAAACCTTATGATCCCACATTCATGCTTGGAATATGGCACGGGAGTGATTGGCTAAAATAGAGATTTGGTTTAGCCCACTCTCTGGTCAGGTGGTATGTGGAAGTCCCTAAATAGGTTGGAAATTTGATATGTTAATAAGAGTTATGTTCCTATTATAATCTATCAACACTTGTACTAGTTATCATGTTGACATTATGGTGGATTTACCATGGTTTTTACTCTGTTTATTTTTTGGTTATATATTTGGTTATATGATACATTCTATCTATGACTTTTGACATATTTTGACAATTTATTGAATGGTTGATGGATGCATGGGTTAAAAAGTGTTATTGCATCTAGCTAGAGAGGGAATAAGGCCTTATTAGTGATTCTCAAATGAATTTCAGAAGTTTATGATGAGATATGCATTCATGACCTGTATCTTTCATGTTTACCATATATTTGATGAAATGTCTATCATGGATTAGGAATGTCTACGTCAAGTTATTTCTTCGGTTTTGATTGATTAGCAATATAATCACCTTTGAATATATTCTGGAAAGTTATAGGTAGTGGTCTAGAGCACAGTGTGAAAAAGTGGCTCAGATCTCGGAACTATTGGCACATAACTGGAGGTTTTGAGTCATAACCGTATGGAGGTAGTCTTATGGGTGCAGTTATAGCTCCCCAACAACATGAAAGCAAGATTATGGGTGTGGTTGAGGGAAAACCCTACTGAAAAATAGTTTTAAATCAGGGATTAACCATCTAGGGTGGTTTTCAAGCTCCTAAGTGGTATGCAATTCATGAGGGATGTTTGTAAGTTGTCGATGTGTTAGCCTGAGTTCCATAAACTAAACTTGGAGGTCCGGTCATATCATAGTGACACTCATCTCATGTTTACCATGGATAACTTGTAAAAGTGGGTAAATATGGGAAAAGGAGGTTACAGGGTAGTATCAGAGCTTCCAGGTTCAAACACTTGGACTAGATGGGCTAGTGCAATTTGTAATGCATCTATGTTAACTGTATATGTGATTACTATGCATGAATTGTAGTGGCTATGGTCATCATATATATAGTTAGTGTTATAGTTTTGCACCATCATGATATGATGTTGAGATGATTGATATGTTAATGTCATTATCTATCTATATCAAGCTAATTTGGATTGATTGTGTAAACATTATAGCCTCCCTTGAGATACACAAGTATGAATTTGATTATGTATATATTTAGTTTATCTAACATGACATGTTTGCAAGAGATAGAAGATTAGAGATGATGAGAGGAATGGTGGACTACAGTTCACAATGCTCCCCTTATAGGCCTGCTGAGAATTCAATGGAATGGGACAAGTCAGTTGTGCAGCAAGGAGAAAATTATTCTCCTCATGTACCATATACTTTTAGAATTTTAAAGGTAGAACCAGAATTTGTAAGGAAGATAATAGCAGGTTGATTGAGGCACAAGAAAGGCTTTCCAAAGCCTAGGAAAATCAAGCAGAGGTTAATGTAGTCATCCTTTACAACCTTACATATTTGTAGAAGCATGGATAGGAAGAAAAGACAAATGGGACATATGGCAACAATTCTCGATCAGGACATGGGTTCGACAACTATGACACAGTAAGAGCTGGAAAATCTTTGTATACACCTAACAAGCGAGCCAACACTCATAGATTATATTCTAGTTTTGGTTCTAAGAGACATCATTTTCATTACCACTAGCATTCTTATAAGAGAAGTGGGAAGTAGTATTTTCCATAGGAGTTCAAGAAAGGCAAGTTGTGATAACCCCACCCAAAGTCGTCATATAAGCTGGATTGTAACTGGATTGTAAATATTCTGCAATGTTTGAAATCAAGAAAAGACGACTGAGTCAAGGGACACAAATTCCAGAGTTGGGGAGGAGGTCATTTTCTTGGGACATTATGGTTTCTTGTGTAGAGAAGAAACCTAAAATGCAGGACAACCATTAAAGGTTGCCTGATCCATAAATTGATGAATGAGTTCTTGAAATTAAATGAGATGCAAAAGGAAGTATGTAGGCCCATGTTGCTAGCAAATAAACCACAAGAAAAAGGGACAATTGTGGCTGAGGAAGAGGCCAAGAAAATCTAGAGGCATCAGGAGATATGTGGGGGGGGAACACATTCAGACAAGAGGAGGATATACAAAGATGAACAAAGTGAGGCATCGAGGGGAATACTTAGCAAGAGCTTCCAACAGACAACATTGAAGATAAGAGAAGGGGATTGAATCTCAATCCCTCGAGGTTATGGGTTGAGTTGCTAGTCTATGAAGCTCTGGAACAAATTAGGGTCCCTAGAGGATGTGCATTGAGATAGGATCCTTGGAGCCCTATAACAACTTAGGTCCCTAGAGGCTGTGGGTTGAGACAAAGGTCTCTAGAGCCCTGTAACAACTTGGGTCCCTAGAGGCTGTGGGTTGGGATGAAATCTATAGAGCCCTGTAACAACTTGGGAAGATACCATCTTGGAGAAGAAGCAAAGGAAGACTAGAATGAAGACTTGTGGTTACATCCGTGAAGGTACAGTGAATTTTGGACTCCCTAGAAGGGGTGTGAATCACTGCGAGTGCACTTTGGGGTGAAGTCAGGCACCTCTGGACTCGTGGTGTGATTCCAACAAGTAACTGTCAGTTGCCGGGGTTAAGGAAGGAAGTACTCTGGAGTCCTGTTGTGGCCACAGCCACCACCCTATTAAAACCTGCTCTGGTAGCACATTTGAATAAGTCCCCTAGAAGTTTGATCTTTCATTTCTCAAAATGATCTGTTCTTGTCCCAGGGATTTTAACTCTCTACTGAGTCAAATCTTCAATTCTTAATGGCTAAGACTATTGAAAAGTATGCAACAAGAAATGCTAAATTTAGGAAGTGCTAAGAATAGAACTACTAAAAATAGCACTTCTAAAAATATCTGTTTGGCCAATGAGAATTTTGGCCACCTTGGGTGAGAGGTGGAACTACTAAAAAGAGCATCTTCTAAAAAAACATTTTTGGGTCCCTTCCTATTTATAGCAGTCCCTGCTCTATCTATAGGAAGTAAATTCGAATTTTTTCTTACTAACAGTTTGGAATATTAATTAATTAATTCTCCATTAGTTAGTTAGTTAAGGAGAAGAAAACTTGAAGTCTTTCTGAGAACATGCAATTATTTTTCTACTAATTGGGGAATGTGTCCTTCATTTTCTCCACTGATTGAGGAATTAAGGATGAGTTCTATACTGAGAGGATCAGTTGACTTAGTTTAACTTAGTCAAGCTCAGTTAGATTAACTTAACAATTTGTTAAATTAATGAGATATAGTTTGTTGATGCTTGCATGCATGTGACAACCATTATTTTCAGATAAGTGAGTGCTCACTCATGGATAACTGATGCATGTCAGTTCTGTCAAAGACCTAATTGAGATCAGATGTGGAATAGTGTACTATTAGATGCTAGGATATTTCTAGTAAGTATTCCTTGCATGGGGAATTAAGCTTCTTCCTTCTATGACTGCGTAGTTTGACCTGAGGTGACAACAGGTATGATGAGGCCAATTTACATATGTTTTGTAATTGGACCCCAACCAAAACTACATAAGGAAATAGGAGCTTGGACGTGAGGTGAAACCTTTATATACAGGGCTAGGTAGTCCATGAGCTTTATAATCAGAGTACAGAGAGAGCAGGATAGCTTTTGGGCTGATTCTTTTTGTATGTTGTTGAGGATTTCCACATGATTGATAATACACTATTGGGGTTTTATGTTGGTGCTTTCCCTAGTGATATATTCTATGTTATGTGTGATTGATTCGTTCTTATCAGTTATATGTGTTCATGCTTGATGTTGCTCATGGTTGATTAGCTTCCACAAAGTGTATGGTAGATGTAGATCTAGTATTATGCTTTAGTACATTGCATATATCAGTTTGATCAGCAGGTGAAATTTCTACATGATATCAATGAGCTAGCTGATTTTTAGAGAAAATTCTACATGGTATCGGAGCATAGGTGATCAAGGAAGAACAATATACACGAAGGAATTCAAAGTTTATTATTCGAGATATAGGTCTCAAGTTCTTATCACATCTATTTCACCGATGATGTTCTATGGTTTGAGGCTTGAGTATGCCCTTGATGGCAGCTCAAACTATATAGCTTGGAAGGATCGCATGCAGGAAGTATTGGAAGATAACGACCTTAGGGACTTCACTGATCAAGAAGTCCCTAAGCCCACTAATGCTACTCAACTAGCGGAATGGAAGAAGTGTGTGGCTAGAGCTAGGAGAATTCTCTTGGAGGGAGTGCCAGATCACATTTTCTCAAGCCTCCATGGGAAGGAGACTCTATTTTCAATGTGGAAAACATTGAAAGATTTATATCAAAATAGCAGTGATGAGAGGAAGCTGGCACTAAAGGACAAACTTTGAAAGATCACGTGTGAAAAGGATGAGACGATCTCTATGTATCTAACCAAGATCATCACATGCAAGAATGAGCTTGCAAGTGTAGGGGTCATGACAACGGATGATGATATGGTGAGTCTAGCACTCCTTGGCCTTCCTAAGTGCTGGCATAGCTACTAGGACTTGGTTAATGGAAGGGAGAAACTTCCAGATTTGGAATGACTATTGTTGGATTTGATGCAGGAGGAGATCAGACAGAGCACCAGAGATGGTTCTTCATCCATGGAGGATGAGAAGAATTGTGCCTTAGCGAATAAGGCAAAGAATGGGAAGGAGAAGGCTTCTCCTTCTAAGTCCACTTCTTCCAATTGTGGGAAGAAGGTTGACAAATCGAAAGTGTGATGCCTTCACTATCATGAGGTGGGCCATTATGCTACAAATTGTCCATAGAGGAAATCCAACAAGGGATCCGGGGAAGGATATGAAGGTGAGGCACTTGCTTCACAGTTTGAGTTGGATTTCACACTCTTCACATGCATGGTTTCACCCGTGGTGGCAAATGGTTGGTTTCTTGACAGCAGAGCTTCTTTCCACATGACCAGTGACAAGAGTTTGTTCAGTGATTTGGAGGAGAAAGATCTCCAGATACTTGTAGCAATGGGTAATGATGAGAAGTATAGTGCCTCAGGTGTAGGAATGGTTATTTTTTAGAGGGAGAATGGAGCTCACCTTACCTTGACCGATGTCAAGTATGTACCAAGATTGAAGAGAAACTTGGTGTCGATGACGATGTTGGAAGATAGAGGCTATGATGTAGTCTTCAGTAAGGGAAAGGTTTTCCTTAGATACATCATCACTAGACAGGTGAAGCTGATTGGTTCACTAGTCAAGAACTTGTATTCTCTTAAGGTTCAAGATGTATGCAAAGCCTTGAGAAGCAAGGCAGCTAATGGAGACTTGGTGGTTGAGAGGGAGGGTATGTTACCTCTCAACATGCAGCGCTAGAAGAAGTCTCAGACAATTGTGGAGGAGGCACGATTGGTGCAGCAACTTCAGGAGGTTGTGGAGCAGCCACAACAGGGCAAGCTAAGTGGAGATTGAGTAGAGAAATCTACTCATGCAAAAACCTCTAGTAGGGGGAAACTTCAAGCCAGGTGGGCAGAGGGATCACATGCAGCCATACCTCCAGGTAGGAGGTGGGGCGATATAGAGTGATCGTCCCAAGGAGGAGGGGCAGGATCCTTGAGGTACCCAACCTCTTGGATGAGACCTTGCTTTGGGAGCCCTGATGTGGAGTAGCAGGAACTCACTGATTCGATAGAGACAGATGCAGTTCGAGTGGTAGAGAGAGCTACAGTAAAGGGAATCCCAGGACAATGGATAGCATGCAAGCTCCAACAATGCGAGAGGCACAAGTGTGTTGCACAATGCAGGGTAGCACAGAGAAGGGTGCAACGGTGAAAGATGCATGGAGATGTTGGAGTAGTGCAGAGGTTAGAGAGGGAGCACTTGTCAGTAGTAGGTAGAGTTTCAACATCAGAGTATGCTTCTAGCCCAATAGAGAGGTCAGTTGGAAGTTTTTTTTGTTCTGGGTGTTGCTGGAGTAACCACACTTAGTAGATGTGTTGCATGCAGAACATTCTAGAGTTATAGGATCAGGTTCGAGAGGAAGACTTTCTTGTCGAGAGGGAGTGTTGAAAAGTGTGCAACAAGAAATGGTAAATTTAGGAAGTTCTAAAAATAGAACTGTTAAAAATAACACTTCTAAAAATAGTAGTTTGCCCAATGAGCATTTTGGCCACCTTGGTGTTATTGAAATATTTGGGCACTTCAACCCCAATCTTATATGTTGATAAACTAGGGCTCTTCAACCCCTAAAAGTTTTTTTTCATACCTTAAAAGAACATAGTCAACTGATGACATCATTCCCCAAAGGTTCCACCTGAAGAACCATCTAGAATTGCCCTAAACTAGACCATATTGATTGCTCCACAGTCAAGGTGTGATGCATACTGACTTCTACACTAGCTAGGTGCGATGCATACTAATGAGGCCTTCTGTAGAGTACAATGAGTGAGGATGGACAAATGCCTGAGATAGTTTACTAAGTGGATGCTTAGAGAATCTTCTAGAAACTTTTCCTATGACACTTGCCTCTATGAATTCACCCAGGGATGAGTAAGAGATTCAAGAAATCTCCAAGTGGAACCAAATGCAACAAGTGGAATGACACTAATCAAAAACCCAAAGATGACTCACACCCTTGCACACATCTATAAATGGATCCCTCATCTAAGAGATTAGGAGGCTGGAATTTTGTAATTTGCAAGGAAGTGTTGATAGTTTGTATTTGAGAAATATCATTGTATTGTTGGTGTGATCTTTCTATTTCGTGAGGTGAAGAGGGCTTTGATGTTGGGAGGATGATGCTGGATAAGACAATTAGGTTGTAATTATCCCTTATATTTAATAAATTTCTTCGAGTTTTCATCCATATAAATATGCAATTGTGAATGTTATTATCAATGAATGCCATTGTATGTTCATTATATTTCTAATTTTGTAATGCTTATGATATAATAGATCAAGATGCTTTGACAATTCTTTGTTACTGTGTTTCTACAGGTACTCTCCAACCGAGATAAGTATGGAGAGGAGTTGCAAGCTCTGTCAAGGGGGAGAGAGATCAAGCAAGGAGTTAAGTGGAAGATCTAGGTTGGTTACTTTGTCTTTCTCGTATCTATTATACATAGAAGAAATCGTGATTTTCTTTGAACTGTTATTTCTAGGGTAGCTACCAAACCTAGAGGGCTAGTTGATCAAAAAGAAAGTAGTTTTCCGAGAAACAAAATGGCGACTCCACGGGGGACCAAATAGATGTTTTTTTGTTTTTATTGTTTGTTTTATAAACTGTAGATGGAGCCTGAAGTTAGCCAGGTAGCCTTCGAACTGATCTTACTATGCAATTGCATAGTAGATGAAAGTTTCTTTAGTCAATCTTTGATTTAGTTTATGAATTGAACATTTGACTTACAAGCATTCTAGATGCCCTTTTGGTAGCTTAGTAACCTCTCAATATCATTCCTCTAGACTTTGCTCTTTACTGTCCATCGTAGCTTGGCTTAACTCACTGAAATCAACTGCAAATTTGAGCCAAAACCAACTTCAGTTGCGCTCCCTCGCCCATCGCACTGTCTGTCACTGTCAACTAGTATGCATCACACTTCCTAAGTGTAGTAGGTGTTATTCATCCATGTTTCTATGAAGCCCAAGTTCAATGACTGACTGAACCTATTTCCATTCTAGAAATTTGGGGTTTTTGTCCTTGTTTTTAGTTTCGTTTAGTTGATTTACTGCTTATGAACAATGCCTCCTTACTGAAGCCTGTTTGCATCACATAGATCAGCCTCCGTTGATTAGGATTAGTAAACGTTTTTATCTATTTGTCTATCATTACAATCCTTTGTTGAAAAATTTCTTAAATTGATCTGTCATTTTGGTACAAAAAGTGTCGTAACTGTCGTTTTGTGTCAAAACAAAAAAGAGAAATGTCGTGGAGTCTTCCTTCCCTGAATAGTCGATTGAACTTTTTGTCATGTATTTGATTTGATTTTTTGTTATTTGAACCATTGAAAGCATTTTCTATTCAAAATTGAAAAGTGTCGTTTAGTCTTCCTTTCTATTTTGAAAAAGAAATTGTCTAAATGTCGCTTTGAGTAAAATATTTTAGATCTTTGCTACATTTGTTTTTCCTTTTTGGCATTTTTCACATTAACGAGAATGGAAAACAAATACATGCATTTGCATTTTCATTTAGTTCGCATGCGAAAAATGATTTAGGAAAGTGCATTAGTGTGTGCTCTTTTCTCTTTGTTTGAAAGAATCGTAATTTTCTTTCCCTAGTAGCTAGGATTTTCATTGATCAAAATAAACAATGATTGTTTATTATTATAGATTGCATTTTTAGGAATTTCAAATCAACATCATGTAGTGAACCATTGAAAGGAAAACTTTTAAAACTTTTAAACAATATCAACTCTAAAATAAATCTCAATGAACCTAACAATGCTTTGGAACCTAACGCAACACATCTAGAGATCTAGGCTAGAGATGTGTTTCGGCGTCATAAAAAATAGTAACTATCGTTTTCATCGAAGGTTAGGTGATTCCTCCTCTTTGATATGATAAGTGCTAGCATGAACTTGTGCTCCATGTACCATCGTGTATATATTGGGAGACCACAATAGGCTTATATCCTTTATCCATTAGAAGTCGTGTCTGCTGCCCTATCGATCGCAATGCACTGAACACAACATTCGGGAAGATTGACTATCGTACATAAGTCCTTGGTAATTTCTCTCTAATTTATCACCAAAGTGTATATTTCAATTTAGTGGTTGGTTTAGTAATCCCTTTGTGTAGATTTCTAGAGTAGTCACTTTCCTTCCTTTTCGACTCTTTAAAAGAAAAGGTCCATCTGAGCACTTGTCAATTCAGGCTCATTAACAAATGAAAGGGGACTAGAGTCATCCTTAGCTTTTTCTCGACTCTTAAAAAGTGAAAAATAAAATTTGTGTCAAAGCATCACTAAAATTTATTGAATTTAGAATAACATTGTTTTCAGCTTAATTTCAAGTTGATCAAGTAATTCGTAATCATGGAACAAATTAAATCAAAACCCCATCGTTCACAGAGACTAACGAGTCAACCATCTTTGACTCTAGAAAAAAAACCATTATGGGCAAAATGGCCTCATTTAACCGAGTCCAATTCATCTGGTTTATTTGAAACTTTTGTTTCAACATCATCAGAGTCTACAGTTACTCCAATCATTTCTGGTACATCTGCCTCTAGAGAAGAAGTTCCATAGTTACAAGAGGACATTAGAACTGATCCTACTGTAACGATAAACACTTCTATACCTAAAAAATCTCCATCTAAAGTTGATCCAGAGACTGAATTTCAATTACCTGAACATCTGGAAGATGAGTTCCAGAATTCAGAAGGTGTCACCCCTCTGGTATCTGTCACTACAAAAGCTATACCTTCTTTGGCTCTAGAAATACTTTACGGACCTGACAGTCTACCTCTCCCACCTAGACTGATTTCTATAAAGGAGATAGTAGAGGATCCTCCATATAGTACCCCATTATATTTTGGAACCGATATTCATCTGTGTCCTTATACTCCTAAAGTTGGTTCTTTTAATCATCCTTCATCACAAGTTTCTGTCGAATCGCTAGGAAATCTTTTGGATAGACTATACATGTCTGAGCAACCATCAACATCTAGGATTGTGTCACCTAAAACAGCCACAACAGAACTTCCTGTTGCCATTCCTACAATGTTTGCTGGTATACCATCTATCCCAGCTAGTTATCAGTCATTAGCTAGAGTCCACTCAGGGGATGTTTTGACGACAGGGTCTACCCCTATTTATTCATTTGAAGTCCCATCTGGTATTTCTTATGTTGAAACTTAGAAAATTGATCGTACAGGCTAGTATCAATTTGGGCAGACCAATCTTCAAAGATCGATATATCGTTTGAACACTGGACTACCGCCATATGGAGGGAAGTATTCTTTTTCATTGTTCCCTCCTAGAGAACAACCATATGAGAGTTTACAAAAAAATTTAGGTCAAACTGGAATTACATCCAGTGGTTGGGTACCAATACTGCCTTAACAACCAAAGTTTGTATATTCAATGCAACTGGTCCAACCTGTGTCGAATATTCCCACTACACCTTCTATTGTGACTGTGTCACAAGTACAAGCACTGCCTATTTTGTATCAACCTCCAGTCTCTCAGGTTGCAATACAACAACCTCTTGTCTCTAAGGCTCAATCACAACCTCAGGTTAGTGTTTCCTTACCTAGAACGACTCAGGCTCAAACGGGTATTATCACTCTACATCTTGGTCAATCTTACAGTATTGGACAATAGAAAATGGTCCAACAACCATGGCTGGTACAAAACCAACAACCACAACTCCAACAAACCCAACCTCATTTTGGGCTTGGTCAATATCAAACTTACCGAGGACCTGAGCAACAAGGCTTTGTAGGTAATGGATGGCTGCATTTTCAAAATGGTTTTCAACAACCACACTATACTGGTTATGTCCAACAACCTTATCAAAGTTAAGAGCATCAAATACATTATGCTAGTATGCAAAGACCTACTTCTTAGGCAATTTCATCTTATCTTGGGTATGCTTCACCTAAAGTGAATCAGTAGTTGCCTTTTGTGGCAACTCTAGAATTACCATATTTGAACTAGTTGACAAATGATCCAATTGCATACGCCCCTTGGTGGCCAGCAATTCCTCAATTCCTAAATTCAATGGAAATCCAGGCGAAGATTCATTGAATCACATAATGATTTTTCATTTGTGGTGCTCATCTAACACCCTGAATGATGATTTGATTAGGCTTCACCTTTTTTAGAGAATGCTCACTGGTATGGCAGAGAAATGGTATATTGAATTGCCTAGAGCTTCGTTCGATAACTTCAACGCGCTTACCACTACTTTTCTAACCCACTTTCAGCTACCCATAAGGTACGAAACGAGAACGGAAATCCTTACCAACTTTAAACAAACCATTGCCACTCACATATTGAGCATATTCATGAGTGGAAACATCGTCACCGAATGGTAAAGACGTATGTTCCTGATCAGCTTTTACCTGAGTGGTTTATTAAGTCCTTATTGCCTTCTATCACTGAGGACGTGGCAAAAGGAGGCATTGTCACTGAAGAGAAAGTCATTGCTCATGCCCAATATTTATACTTGATCTATACTCAATTTGGCACACTCTACGACAAAGTTCTTGACACTCCCAAACTAGAATTTTCCTTTCCTTCTTCTCCTAAATCGAACGAGGACTATCATGTCGATGATGGCATTATCAGTGCCTCAAGCATGCAAATCGCAAAGGCTCCATCCAGTGAAGCCCTTTCACTTTCTAGTCAAATAGCAAATGAAAATTCTCTTGCCTCGAAGATTAATGTCGTGTCATCTAACAAGGGCAAGAATCCAAAGCAACCAGGGGGAAAGAAGAAAGGGAAAAATAATAAGAAGAAATAAGAGAATTCAACTCCTGAAAAGTCTTCTAATAACCCTACTGAGCAAAAGAAACCTCATTTTCCATGTTACATATGTAACGAGGAGAATTGGACAAGAGATTGTCTGCATCGAGCTGAGATTGTGAAATTTTTAAGGACTTCAAATACCTCAACAGTGTTGACTAATCCATTTCCGAACCCAAAAACCACTCTGGTTGCTATCAGTCATGCTTCCACATCCCAAATTCTTATGCTATCCATCTCAAAATAGCAAAATGATGCTTTGATATCAACAAGGAACAAAGATTACGGGAATCAAATGTCATCAAACAACCAGGCTATAGATCAACCTAGTAGTTTGACAATGACTTTTCCAGAAGTTGTTCCACCCATTATTATTGAATTAACTATAAATATACCAAAGGGATTCATACATAAATCGAAATTTAATCCTCATTCTAAATCTGCACAGAATTATAATATAGTGGAGGATCTGCCTCAATCGCCATCTGCTATGTGGACACCTGAAGTATTGTAGAATTGCCCCTCCCAAAAGCAGGCTTTGTTATCAGCAATAGGTGAGATTGATCCAGTAGATTCCAATCTTGTGGCCATTAATCATAAAGGATATACACCTCAGTTACCGGCGCAACTCGCTTTCCTTATACAGGTAAAAGCCCTCAATAAAACTATTCATCGAACAATCATTGATGAGGGGGAATCTACCTGTATTATGTCAATGAGTTGCTGAAAAACTTTAGGTTCACCACCCTTGCCACGATCATCAAGGACATTAAAAGAATTCGATGGAAGAACATACACGCCGAATGGGATTTTAAGTAACTTGCAAGTTGAACTGGGGGGCAAGACAGTAGAGATTGAAGTCGAGGTCATTGATGGAAACCTTGATTACAATATCTTACTAGGAAGTTCTTGGATTTATGCTATGGCTGTCATTGTGTCTACATACTTTAGAAAGATTGCATTTCCCTTCCAAGGTGGAATTACAGTCATTGACCAACTAGCCTTTTTTCCTAACAGTTCACAAGCTATTGGAAGAATTCCATTGATCCATGGAAGTTCTCAATCGCTCCAAACCGTCAGGGTAGGTCTCCTAAAAGACCCTTCCTTAATGTGTACCTTTTCCCTCCAGCCTCCAACTAGTCTTGCAAAAGTGGCCACAGTGGAAACCTGTCATATGATATCTTCTACATCATTTGAGATAAAGAAGAGCTCTGACCATTTTGATAGTGTGGATCACCGCGAGGTGTTGCCCCCAAGCCCCATAGAATCTTTGTAGCAATCAATTTTCTAGGCCTAGGCGGCAAACCCAAATCAACACTCAATGAGTGTTTGGATAGATAGGTCTCTAGAGTATGGTACCTCTTCCAATCCTTGGTCTCATATACATTCTACAGATGAAGAAATCATCTAGTCGATGATGATAGGAGAGACACCGTGGGAAGATTGCCACCATCGTTCCCACCTTCATGATAATAATGAAGATTATTCAAGCAACCTTAATCATCCTTCAGTTTTTGATTTCTATCAAATACTGTAAATACAGTGGATTCCAAGTGAAATCTGTCCAATATTGAAGAAACTATTGCCATTAATATCTCGACCAAACCTAATGTTGTAGAGAATATTCATGTTAGCAAACCTTGTTCTCTATCAGAACTCGAAATTTATTGTGCTCTCTTTCGTGAATTCATAGATGTCTTTGCATGGTCATATGAAGAAATTCTAGGCATTGACTCAAGAATTGTTGAACATGAAATCAAGATGCATCCAGATGTCAAACCAGTACTCCAATGGCTTTGACCTGTCCATCCGAAGAAAGCCACTGCCATTAAAGCAGAGGTTGAAAAAATTTTGCATGCTGGTTTTATTTACCGTTTCCCTCTCACTGATTAGGTATCAAATATTGTTCCTGTAATGAAAAAAAAGGAACGATTAGAGTGTGCGTCGATTATAGGGATGTAAATCAAGCATGTCCAAAGGACAACTATCCTACACCCTTCATCGACCAGATAATTAATGAATGTGCTAGATTCGAAATCTTTTCATTTATGGATGGATTTTCCGGATATAATCAAATCAATATCCGCCCATAGGACCAGTCAAAGACTACATTTATATGTCCATGGGGCATGTTCGCGTATCGTAAATTACCTTTCGGTTTGAAGAACGTAGGGCCAACTTTTTAGAGGGCAATGAATTACACCTTCCATGACATTAAGAACATTGTTCAACCATATCTCGATGATCTACCGGCTCATTCGTGAAAGCAGACTGATCATCCACAACATTTGACAGCCATATTTCCACGTTGCTGACACTATAATATATGACTCAATCCACACAAGTGTGTGTTTTATGTTGGTTCTGGTCAATTACTTGGTTTTGCAGTTTCTAAGGATGGAATTCAACTCGACCCATTTAAGGTTTAGGCAATCCTTGACATGCCTCCACCTTCAAATTTGCTTCAGATTCAGAGACTCCAAGGGAAAGCTAACTTTCTGAGGAGGTTCATTCCACATTATGCTAAACTCTCTAAAGGTTATACACATCTTTTGAAAAAAGGAGTACCCTTCCACTGGGATCAAGTCGCGCAAGCTTCCTTTGATGCTTTAAAAGATTCCATGATAAAAGAATCATTAATGTATGCCCTCGACTATAAAAAAGACTTTAACATGTATCTCGTCGCTGCAAATACAACCATCACCATGGTTTTAGTGCAAGAATATAATGGAGTAGAACATCCTATTTATTATTTAAGTCGCAACTTTAATGATATAGAAAGAAAATACTCCTATGTTGGAAAGTTCTCTTTAGCAGCCGTTCAAGAAGTAAAGAGATTTCAACACTATGTTCTCTTTCACAAGACTACCATTGTGTCATATTGCAACCCTATGACCTACATTCTATCTCGTCAATTACTAGTGGGGAAATATTCCAAATGGATAGCAATTTTGTAGGAGTTTGATCTGGAATTCACCAAATCCAAATCAAAGAAATCTCTAGTCTTTTTGGAGTTACTTTGTGACCTTCCCTCGTCATCCAATGATTTGACATCCAGAGCATCAATTGTGGCTGAGTCTATGTTTCTGATATCATCAAGCGATCTGTGGTATGGGGATATACTGGTCTATCTCCAAACCCAAATGTTTAGGCCTAACACATCTCAACCTAAACAATGGCATACTCAATACCAAGCCAAAGACTACCTTATAATTGGCAATACACTTTACCATCATGGTATCGATACAGTTCTATGAAGGTTCCTGATGCATGAGGAGGCAGAAAAAGTTTTGAATGAATGTCATTTAGGTTCTTGTGGAGGGAATCTATCTAGTTATGCTACTTCACAAAAGATCTTACGAGCAGGTTACTTCCAGCCCACCATATCCAGAGATTGCATACCTGCAGTCACAAGTTGCCATGCTTGTGAGATTATTGATCGCAAAACTAGATTACCACCTACACCACTGCATCCAGTAGTTGTTGTTGGGCCATTCACTAAATGGGGCATTAATTTCATGACATGTAACCCCACGTTGGCCGGGGGGAATGGGTATATTATAGTCACTGTCAACTATTTTACAAAATGGGCTGACTTGATGTATACATTAAATGACAGCGGCGAAAGTGTTGCTTTTTTCTTTTTTAACCATGTAGTTTATAAATTTCGTGTGCCACAGGCTATAGTCACAGATCATGGGTCACATTTTCACAATCACATGATGATCGAATTGAATACCAAATTAGGATTGTCTCATGATAGCTCTACTCCATATTATCTGCAGGCTAATGGACAGGTTGAAGCAATCAACAAAGTCCTTAAGCACATGCTGCAGAGAATGATTGGAGTCCACAAACCGAATTGGAATTTAATCATGTACTCAACTCTGTGGGCATATAGGACTTTGCTGAGAAATGTAATTGGATTTATGCCCTTTCAGTTGGTGTGTAGTCTAGAATCTATCTTACCAATTCAGTGCGAAATCTCATCCCTCAAGCTTGCAATTGATCTGCTTCCGAAAACTTCGGAAGAAGAGGCTTGTTTCTTGGAGCTAATGCACCTGGATAAAACCCGTCATGATGTCGTGCTGGCTAACGAAGCACATAAGAAACGTGTCAAGGCACAATATGATAAAAATGTCAAGCCTCATGTCTTCTAAGAAGGTGACCTGGTCTTACTTTATGATCAGGACTCTGAGAAATTAGGAGCAGGTAAATTCGAACCATTATGGATGGGCCCCTACATTGTTAAACGAGTATTGACAAAAGGAGTGTATGAGCTAGTCGATTATGATGGGATTCAACTGTCGTAGGCCTGTAACGGGTTGTATCTTAAATGTTACTATTCTTGATTAAGTGTAGTAAACTCATTATATAATCTTTGAGTGTGTTTTCTTTTAGAGTTGTCATTTTGGTTAGGTAATTTGCTTTGCTTTTGTTGCAGATGTCAGATTTTTTGGAACCATTTGTTGGGTATGCTGATGGAGCTAGTCGTAGAACGCAAAACCTATCCTCTGTGGCCTGGGCCATTTATGTTCCAAGCGGTGAGTTAGTGGGTTTCAAGGGGATATGTATTGGCCGATTAACGAAAAACATTGCTGAGTATAGCGCATTGATTGAACTTCTCTCTGATGTCATTTCACATGGCTTACGCTGACTCGTTTTCAGGCTAGATTCACAACTCGCCATTCTACAACTTACTGGTGTTTCTTCTATTCGGAACCCAACTATTTATCTCATGTTCCTAAGAGTCAAGATTTTGGAAAGACAATTTGATTCGATTCAATATCAACACATTCACAGGAACTTAAACACATTGACTGATCAATTAGATAGATTGACTGATGTGTTAGATAGACATTTGCAGTATTTGTAAAGAAAGCATTTTACATTAATATTTGCATCAGGATTGCATAAATTTACCAAAATAAAACTCCAAAAATCAAAAATATATAACTGTTTATATTTTTTACAAAATCTTTTGTGTCTAAGACAGAATCGGTCATATGACCAAGAAACTCAAAAGGAATGCAGGGAAGCATCCTAGACTAATGATGTTGTTGATAACTTGTCATCGCCTATGCCATCATGCACAGAAACCTAGTCCATCAACTTGACATGCCATTAGTATGGTGTTGTAACCTCAAAGGTAACTCCTCCTGACATTGTGAATACCGAGAGTGAGGCCCTCGATCTGATCCTGTAGCACTGCTAGGGTCTCTGATATGTGTAGATCCCGAAGGATGACCCTCCCTACAACCTCTCCTATTGGAGCATCATTTTTCGCTTACAAGCGCACCACTGGTTGCACTATTCCAATATCTGCACATGCATATAAGTTTTATTAGTCTTGGTAACATTTAAAAACACAAAAACATTGTAAAATTAATAAACAAAGATGTGGTCAAATCATTTTACCTACAACACTCCACTGCTCGCCAGCTGGTAACACCAAATCCGTGTCACCTCAGAAATCCATCCTGACATATGGATACTCTGCAAAGACCATCTCCTAACGACGCAGAGAATAGTCCACTGGATCTCCTGAAATCAACTGATGAAATTTGAGGGGGAAAACCATTCGAGAGTTTCAAAGTCCCAAATTTGAAATGAAATGATGAAAGTGAAAGGTAAAACTACTTTTTATGTTTACTATTCACGTACTTCAAGTAAAATGTTAGTTTTAATTCATTTTTGGTACATATATTATAATATATTTATATATATATATATTATATAGATATTATATATATAATATATTTATATGTTGTGTTGTGTGTGTGTGTGTGTGTGTGTGTGTGTGTATTTCTAATCCGTTTGATAGAGTGATTGAGCAGGTTGAACAACCGAAGAAAGAATATAATGTGCTAAACAGTGAATTGAACAATTTTAACCACCAACTGATCATAGTTCCCCGATGGTTTAAGCTCGTTAAAAAATAAACCCACCACTGAGCATATTTTCCCCCATGTTTCAAACTCATTAAAAAATGAACCCACCTTTGGTAAATAACCTTTGTGATTGCCATGCTATGAGCCCTTTGAGCCTTGGTTGTGTTCCTCCCATCACCTCCATTCTTTTGGCCGATCATGCACTTCCACTTGACTTTTTACCCCTTTTGAGTAACATATGTGATGAGTGGTCTTGTTAGCCAACCTCTTCACATCACCATGTTTTGAGAAGTTCCAAGCTTACTCGGAACAAGTTGCTACCCTAGACACCACTCATTCCTCAAAAACGAGTCTCCTTTAAACTCTTTTTAGACTCGTTAAATATGAAAAGATTTTCGAGCAATTGGCCTTTCCAGCTCGTTAAAGTGATTGGAAGTGCCATCCCTCCTATATATTTTAATATTTTTCAGACCCGAGGGATTATCTCATGAAAAAGTTCGAGTGCTTGTCTTTTTGGCTCATTAAAGTGATTGAAATGTCATCCCTTGTGTATTATTTTATGCTTTTTCGAACTTAAGGGATTATGCTACAAAAAGGAACTTTTGGATTTTCCTTTTCGTCCCTTTTCAAACTCTTTAAACATGAAAAGGACCAAGTTATCCTTGTCGCTAAACTCATTAAAACAATAGCGACAAACTTGTCCACCTAGACAAGAATGAGTTTCACTGTCTCTAGACTCGTTAAAACATAGCGATAGGTTTGCCTGAAGGGAAAATTATAGAACAAGTATATGTTATCCTCCTCAAGCTTGAAAAAAATAAAGAGGTACTGATCAGCAATGACTAGGGAAAAAGGGAAGAAAACTTGAAGAATTTTATGGTAGCAGGTCGTTGTTAAACATGACAATTTCACTCCACCACCTTGATTGAGTCAAGTTGGGTTATTCTGTTCACCGGTCATTTCACCATTGGTATTCCACACCATCCATCTGTTGGGGTTAATGCTACCAATCCATCTCAGTGTCACCGACATGTTCAAGAGAATTCATTCAATTGAGAATCCACAATCCAGTTAATGACTCATCCATTGCAATACCTTCACCCTCCATTTTTCATGATCGACATTCCTGAACCTTGTCTTGTTAGATCATTTTCACTTCGAGAAAATCATTTGCTTTCTTTCATGTCATAGATGTGGGATACATCAAGGCCCTCCTACGATGGGTCACTTATTGTCGACATTAGCTCATTATCCAAGAATTTGACTTAGAAACACCCCTTTCAGTACTTTGAAGCTTGCATGCCTCAATGGAAAGTTTCTCACTTCCAGCGACAGGTTAACATCAATGGCCTTTGACCGAAAGATTTTGCGTGGTGTTCGACATCGAATCATATACTCACACCACATGAACTGTACTATAGTACCTCGAGGGCCATTATCATTATCAGTGATTCCTCTCGCGCCTATTAACAACTCACATTATCGGCTGGTAATCAGGCAATTTCTTTCCATGTTCGACTTCAAAACATATCTTCACATGGATTGACTTGTACATAGGGCAAAGACTGAATGATTTTTAAGACCCTGAATCTAGTTTCATCCATCTAGGCTATGATATATTCAGGGAAATAAAGACATCAAATGTACACAGAAGCCACACAAATGGTCATCCAAACCAAGAATGATGACTCTACATTTGAAGAATCACTAGTCTGCATATGCAGATGACTATCTTTTCTATGTACATGAAATGAATTTATATATTTCAGCATGGGAATGCCCGCCTTAGCTAGATCATGAAAATTACATTATGATAAGTATTGTATTTTATATTATACAGTTGGCCTTCCAATTCGAAACCTCGAATCCTCATGATAAAGCATTTCACTCGACACCAAAGATTTACGACTCCATGCTTTAGGGGGAAACTATTATAGAGATATTTGGGCACTTCAACCCCAATCTTATATGTCAATAAACTAGGGCTCTTCAACCCCTAAAAATGTTGTTTCATACCCTAAAAGAACATGTGAACTGATTACATCATTCCCCAAAGATTCCACATCAAAAACCATCTAGAATTGGCCTAAACTAGACCATACTGACTGCTCCACTATCAAGGTGCAATGCATACTGACTTCTACACTAGCCAGGTGCGATGCATACTGATGAGGCCTTCTGTAGGGTGTGATGAGCGAGGATAGACAATGTCCGAGATAGTTTTCTAAATGAATGCTCAGGGAATATTCTAAAAACTTCTCCTGTGACACTTGCCTCTCTGAATTAGCCCAAGGATGAGTAAGAGATCCAAGAAATCTCAAGTGGCACCAAATGTAACAAGTGGAATGACACTAATCAAAAACCTTGAGATGACTCACACCCTTTCACACATCTATAAATGGATCCCTCATTTAAGATATCAGGAGACTGGAATTTCGTAATTTGTGAGGAAGTGCTGGTAGTTTCTATTTGAGAAAGAGAATTGTATTGTTGGTGTGATATTGCTATTTTATGAGGTGAAGAGGGCTTTGATGCTAGGAGGATGATGCTGGATCAGATAACTGGGTTGTAATTCTCCCTTCTATTTAATAAAGTTCTTCGATTTTTCTTCCATATAACTGTGCAACTGTGAATGTTATTATTTATGAATGCCATTATATGTTCATTATATTTCTGATTTTGTAATGCTTATGATATAATAAATCAAGATGCTTTGATGGTTCTTCATTACTATGTTTCTACAGGTACTCTCCAAGTCGGATAGGTATGAAGAGGAGTTGCAAGCTCTGTCAAGGGGGAGAGAGATCAAGCAAAGAGTTAAGCGAAAGATCCAGGTTGGTTCCTTTATCTTTCTCTTATCTATTATACATAGAAGAAATCGTGATTTTCTTTGAACTGTTGTTTCTAGGGTAGCTGCCAAACCTAGAGGACTAGTCGATCAAAAAGACACTAGTTTCCCTAGAAACACTTGTGTGAGAGGTGAAACTGCTAAAAATAACATCTTCTAAAAATAGCATTTTTGGGTTCCTTCCTATTTATAGCAGTCCCTAGTCTATCTATAGGAAGTAAATTCGAATTTGGTCTTACGAGCAGTTTGGAATATTAATTAATTAATTCTCCATGAGTTAATTTGTTAGGGTCCCACCCTAACCCCCTTATTTATGTAGTGGGATCACTTCATAATAAAGAGTCAATAAAGCCCATATTAATAATTGTAAGTAGTTAACCCGCTATTAATGATGGGACCACAGTTAGTTGCAAATGGACCTAGTATTAGATAGATGGTATTAATAAAACCCATGGTATTGATCCATGGTGTTACATGTATGAGTCATATATAAAGGATAGAGACTCCCTGCGAGGAGCATTGTGTCTTATTTTTGAATCGAGCTCTACTCTATTGGAGGTTGCCCCCTCGAAGAGGCCAGTGAACATTGCATTCGGAATAATAAAATATTTGTTGTTGACTCTCACTATTCTATGTTCTGGGTATTTTTCTTTGCATATTCTGTATTTGGGTATCTTTTACAGGTTAAAAGCATAACAAGTGGTATCAGAGAATTTTCCACGGCCGGTGGGATCTCCATTTCTTAGCAATTCTTTTTTTGGCTAGAGACGTGTTGGATCTGTCGTTGAGCGCATAAGCCTGCGGATTTGGGGAGGCATGCACATAGGAAATACAAGAGGGGGTCACGCTTGTTGGACTCCCTTGTAACCCTTGTGGGTACCCCTTCGATTAGTAGCACATTAGACAGAACCACGTACGGACTGTCTTCCACGTACCTTCTAGGTATACCGGAAGCCCCATAGCTCCTCTACAACCTAGCCATAGATAAACCGGTGGCCGTATTACTGCTATAGTACACCGAGAATAGCACTCAGAGAGATTACTCACCTGTATGATAGGGTAGTCGGGCTGTATGGCTGAGGATACGGTTGATCCTCCTTAGTTAGAGGCCTGAAACATTGGGCCGACTACTACTGTCAGACCCTTATGTATATTGTGATCTATAGCACTTGACACTCCTCGAAACCATAGTCACTTTTCTATCTTGGGATCATGCATCATCTCTGCCAGATCCGCTCACGCAAAAGGGTGCAACAACACTAGACAGCGATCCGATCTATTAGATCCATCGGATCCGCAACAGCAATTTGTTTCGCCGCTCAGAGCTATTCGATCCGCCATTCAGATCTCTCAGATCTGCCTGATCTGAGTAGTTGTGTGGGGTTCCTATACAGGAGCATGATTTTGGGAGGACTTTTGACAGCATTGACCTTTTGGGATTCAGAAACTGCAGTATTCCTAAGGAAGGAGTAAAACTCCGTTACGATTTTTCAAAAAAAAAATGTGAGATCTATTGGGGCGCTTATTGGTGATCTAGCCCATCAGAATCACGATGACGAGCTGAGCACGGTGGTACCATTCAAGTCTTAGTGAAAAAAAAAAATTGCGGTCCCAAATTTCAAGAGCATCAGATCGGTGCATGGTAGAAACTATAGCTCAAGCTATGGCCAATGAGAGGATGGACAAACTTGAACAAACCTTGCAATCCATCCAAACTCAGCTTGACGATCTAGCAATATTAATCCTGAAGGCAATCCCGAAGGGCAAGGAGGAAACCCATGAGGAGGCGTATACTGGCAATGGACACAGTGAGGGTGAGTCTAGCCATTCTCCTCACCTTTGGGGACCCCAAAAACAACAATCTTGTCCGAGGCCTCCCAAGTTGGATATGCATAAATTTGATGGTTCTCACTCAGCGGCATGGATAGCACAAATGGAGTAGTATTTCAATCTGAATAACATCCTAAATAATGAGACTCAGCTTATGGTGGGAAGCATGCACTTTGACAATGAAAGGTGGCAATGGTGGGAATGGCATCAACGTTGCAATGCACCTTTTTCGACTTGGGACAAATTCAAAAAATCTCTCACAGACCGCTTTGAACAGGAATCTTCTTTTTTGGGTCGTTTTACTAAGCTTCGACAGACTTGCACAGTGGATGAATATATTACAGCCTTTGAAGCCTTAGCCTTCCGCACTAGGGGTCTCTCATATGTGTTCTACACTGAATGTTTTATCAGCGGTCTTAAAGAGGCCATAAAAGCCCACATCCAACTGCACCACCCTCCCACATGGATTGAGGCTTGCAAGGTAGCTCGTAACGTGGAACGTACATTAGCAGCCCTGGCCACTCACCCAAATTTCACCACCAAGGGTCGCCCCACACAGGCTCACAACATGACCCAAACACTTAAGGTTCAAAAGGTGTCACGTATAGAAATGGCCGAAAGAAGAAAGCAGGGATTATGTTACTACTATGATAAAAAAATACTCCCCGGGTCAGAAATGCAAGGAGCCCAAATTTTTTCAAATTTATTCCACTGATTACACCTCATCAGAGGAAGATCCACCACTTGAGGAACGTTAGGCGGTAGAAGAGGACAACCAAAAGGACAATGTCCCTGATGAACCAATTATTTCAGTGCCTGCTCTGGCAAGTTTTCCTTCACCTCAAACTCTCAAAATCAGAGGTTTTATTAAAAATCACCCAGTAGTAGTCCTGATTGATAGTGGAAGTACACATAATTTCATCCATCAAAAAGTCGTGGAAGCAGTGCATTGTTTTGTACGAGCAGTTTCTAACTTCCAAGTCCAAATTGCAGATGGGGGCACAATGAAATGTGAAGGCCATTGTGAAAATGTCAAACTTCAAATGGGGGATTATCAGTTGAAAACCCACATGTTTGCCATACACATGGGGGGTTGTGACATTGTCCTCGGCGCTGACTGGCTCCGCACTCTTGGGCCAACCACAATGGATTTCCAAGAGTTGTATATGAGTTTTAAGCAGAACAACCACACACATACCCTCCGTGGACTCCAGGCGGGAGCCCCCTCTATCATCAGCTC